>OV050030.1:354509536-354732036 GCA_920105625.2 Clusia tigrina | reverse complement strand
GGACTAGGTTTTCCAAAATACAAACTGATGTATACACGCAGTACAGGTAAACCTAGAGCGTGTGTACTAATAGTAGAGGGATAATTGCTTTTATGTTCTCTACTTACAGCGATACCGATCAAACGACTATCAGCCTAGAGTCGGGTGACGAGCGGATATGGCTATCGTCATGCTACCTGGCCCACGATCACGAAGAGCTACCAAGATCAATTTTTAAGGATCTGGTGGTGCACTCGCGAAGGCCAGCAGGCAGTGAGCGCCTTTTTGATTATTTGCTTGGAACTAACCCGCAAATCTGAAATAGTGGTGATAAACCTACTTTTGTCATAGGCAATAGGCAGGAGGTAATAGACGCCACCTTTGCCTCTGACTCTGTTGTAGGAAGAATAAGGGAGTGGGTGGTGTTAGAAGAGCAGTCCTTCTCTGACCATAGATACATCTCGTTTGAGATTAAGAAAACTCTACCTAAACCCAAACCTGGTAGAAATATCAGTAAAACAGACTGGGATAAATATGTAGATCTAGTTGGGAATACCTTAAATGTCTGTCCATCTAGCGAACCCAGAAGCATAGAAGGGATAGACGAAATGGTAGGCTCTGTTACTGCGACCCTGAACGCGGCCTTGGCAGAAGCCTGTCCACTAAGGAAGTTGAGGGGAAAGCCGAAACCTCGGTGGTGGACGGAAGAGCTAAGCAAGCTTCGGGTAGACAGTAGGACAGCTTTTAATGAGGCGAAGTATACACGTCTTTAAAATGACTGGAGAGCGTATAGAGAGGCTCTTAAGGTCTTTACGAAGAAGGTTGGAACTACTCAAAGGCAATCTTGGAAATCTTTTTGTGAAGAAGTAGAGATAGCGACTGAGGCTACTAGACTTAGGAAAATATTGGCGGGAAGTTCTCAGAACTGGGAGCTTTTACAGAAGGTGGATGGAACATTCACTACAACTAGTAAGGAGTCTCTAGTGCTTCTACTCAGCACGCATTTCCCAGGCTGCTCTGATATTACTGGGCACGAGAGGGAAGATACGTCAAATAGTCGGGAAATTTAGATAGACGTTCTATCTGAGGATCGACTCTTATGGGCTATTGAAAGTTTTAAGCCTTTTAAGTCCCCTGGTCCTGAAGGTATTTATCCAGTGGAATTACATGAAACGGCTGGATACCTGAAAGGCTGGCTGTAAGCAATCTTTGAAGGATGCTTTAAGTTTGGGTATATACCGCTTCAGTGGAGACAGGCCAGAGTGGTCCACATTCCGAAAGCCGGAAAAAGCTCACATACTCATCCAAGGGACTTAAGACCGATATCTCTCTCATCTTTTGTTTTGAAGACTTTAGAAAGAGTGATAGAAATCCACTTAAGCTTAACTTTAGACAATAATCTAACCTCATCGGCTCAACATGCCTATACAAAGGGGAAATATGTGGAGACAGCTCTACATAACGTTATTTCCATTGCAGAAGCAGGAATTTACCCTGGCTGCCTTTCTTGATATTGGGGGGCCTTTAATAATGTCAAAGGGGAGGCCATCACTGCATCACTTACTGAACTTGGGGTGGAAACGGGCCTGGTAGGCCTCATTGGTAAAATTCTGAAAAGTAGAATCATTGAGGCGAATCTAGGAGAATCGGTCCAACGTAAGTTGGTGAGCAGGGGTACACCTCAGGGAGGTGTACTCTCACCGTTTCTATGGAACACAGTTTTTACAAACTCCTGTTAAGATTAGAGGCGGTGGGATGTCTCTGGAAAATTCACAACTACACTGAGAGATTTGTTGCAAAATGCTCTCGATATTCTTTCAAAGTGGGCGGAGGACTGTGGTCTTGGAGTAAATCCGGATAAGACTCAGGTCAATCTGTTTACTAGGAAACATAAAATCCCTCAATTAGACCCAATTACTCTTAAGGGAAAAGCTCTAGGGATTTCAGAAGAGACGAAATACTTGGGTCCTAAAATCGATAGAAAGCTTACTTGGAAGTCAAACACCATAGAAAGAGCCAGGAAAACTGGGGTGGCTTTTTATTCCTGCAAAAGAGCTACAGGTAAAACCTGGGGAATTAAGCCCAGGGTAGCTCACTGGCTTTACACTGCGGTTGTCAGGCCCATTCTCCTATATGGAAATGTGGTCTGGTGGACTGCAATGCAGAAAAGGACCTACCACAAAACACTCGGGACGGCACAGAGCTCAGCAGAATTAGCAATAAGTGGCACCATGAAAACCACGCCAACCTTGGCATTGGATATCATATTACATCTGCCACCCTTAAATCTCTTCTGCAAATATTGAGCGGCATGTTCCGCCATTCGGCTCAAGGCGAGCTCACAATGTAAAGCTGTTCCGTATGGACATGCGACCATATTAGAATCCTACACGGACATATCCAGTGATATTGGTTACCTTCCTTCTTCCCTCTGTTTCGAAAGGAATTTTTGGGTTAGGATTCCTTCCAGAGAGGAATGGCTCGAGGGGGATCCATCACCAGATACTCCCATCAAGATATACACAGACGGATCAAAACTGAATACCGGTGTAGGATCAGGAGTTTATTGCGAAATGCCCTCAATCAGTGAATCCATCAAACTAATAGATCACTGCAGTATTTTTCAAGCGGAAATAACCGCTTTTCACGAAGCCTTGAATTGGCTGACAGCCAAGCTGCACTAAGGGCTTTGAATGCATTCCAAATAACATCAAAGAGTGTCTTAGACTGTCGTCGATATCTAAATGAGGCTAAACAATTCCATATCCATTTGTGCTGGGTACCAGGACATAGGGATATACCAGGGAACTGCAAGGCTGATCAACTTGCAAGAGATGGCACTTGTATGCCAAATGTCGGTAGACATATGGGTGTACCTCTCGCGACTTGTAAGCTTCTAATAAGGGAGAAACTAATTAATTCTACCAATCCCAAGTTCATCTACATATTCCTAAGTTCATCTATATATTCCTAAGTTCATCTATACATATATTCCTAAGTTCATCTATATATTCCTAAGTTCATCAATATATTCCTAAGTTCATCATATATATATATATATATATATATATATATATATATATATATATATATATATATATATTTTATATATATGCAACTGTGTATTTATTTGGAACTGTGTATGCCCCTTGGCTAAATAAAATTCCGGAAGACGAAATAGTTAAAGAGTTGAGCCCGCAAGGAGTAGTCGCAGCTTACAAATTCACGAAAACTATTGACGGCAAATCTTATTCGACTTGTACTCTCTACCCACCAAGATTGAAATATCATGGTATACAGCCCGTGTCAGAGAATACATTCCAAACCCTATGCGATGCAAATACTGCCAGCTTCTCGGTCACACAGCTAAACGCCGTAAAAACACGCCTGTATGTGTCAACTGCAACCTCCCTCCTCACAATCCTACCACTTGCATTCGCACTACATGTGCTAACTGCTCGGAGAAACACCCTGCTTCCTCTAAAGAATGCACTAAATTTATACAACACAAAGAAATCATACAAATTAAAATTCGAAACAAATGTTCGCTACGCGAAACTCAACAATTACTTAGAACTCAAACACGCAATTTCTACTTAAAGCCGAGCTTCTCCTCTATTCTTGCTCCACACAAAAAGAACAACCACTCACCATCAAACCTAAACAGTCCAATCAATAACACATTAACCACTCCTCTCAATTTTAACGATAATCAACCAAAACACGATACACCAACAAATGTTCCGTTTATCAACCACTCATCACCTTCATTCTCCTCAATCACTTCAGATTCCAACCAACACAATATTCATAATAACATTAAAACATCAATTTCAGAACACTCTGCCAAAAATTAACAAAAAACCGTATCACATGATACAGACAACAACAAAAACACACACACAACAATATTTAATACTATTCCTCTAAATAAAACTCTACATTCCGCATATTCTCTCCCATTACTGAAACAATCAATTTTAAATTCAAATCAAATTCAGTCCACTCAACGCCATAACCCCCTCACTACATCTGATGAAGAATTCATGTAAATACACTAGTTTATGTAGTATTTTTCAAGTATAGTAGCTAAAATGATACTTAATATTTTACAATGGAATATTAAAGGTTTTCAAAATATCTACCAAGAACTTGAAATTCTGATTAAAACCTTCTCCCCCCTAATAATATGTCTTCAAGAAACGCACATACCCCATAACGCGACTCCCTACCCCCCTCACCAATACACTGGATATTTTCACAACTTTCCAACTAATACTACTTGTAAACAATACTAATACTACTTCCAACTAATACTTCTTGTACATAAAAGTGTCCCGCACAAACTCTCCCAAATACAATCAAATATTTCAATTATCGCTCTCGAGGTAAATATTAAATATCCTATAACAATAGCTTCAATTTACATACCACCCGAACAGAGCATATCAGACACTGACCTACCGAACATTTTAAACTCCTTCAACACACCCACAATATTACCAGGAGACTTCAACGGATGGAGTCCCATGTGGGGTTCTCGTTGTCATAACCAGCGTGGGAAAAAAATAGAGAATTTTATACTCAACTACAATATTTCTTTACTAAACAATAATAGCCCAACACACTTCTCAACTCACGGTACATTCACTAATATTGATTTAACCCTCTGCTTACCCTCGCTTTTCCCACACGCCACGTGGAATGTTTTGGATGATCTTTATAATAGCGACCACTTCCCCATCTTCACTAGCTTTAAAATATCCACAAATCACTCTCCAATTCCTCGTAAAGAACCAACATTTAATTGCAAACGTGCGAATTGGATTCTATTTCAGAAACTCCTCTTAGATAAGAATTCTACTGCTCACTATTCCACTAACGTTAACAAAGAAGCATCGCAAATTCATAAAATAATTCGCTCTGCTGCTAACTCCTCTATTCCACAAACACGTTTAAATAAAAGAACTAGAAATGTACCTTGGTGGTCAACAGAACTAAACAAATATTGAAACGAAAAACAATCTGCTTGGGGGGCTTATAAAAGAAATATGACCACACACAACCTTATAGACTATCGCAAAAAGAACGCTTTATTTAACAAGGAGAAAAAAATTTCCAAAAATAAAATTTTTGAAAACTTCGCTAAAACCCTTAATCTAAGTACCTCAGTATCAGACGTCTGGCGAGGAATTAAAACACTAACAGGTACCTATAGTACAAATTTTATAAAAATGGTTCAAGTAAACCACATCTCTATAACTGACCCATTACAAATATGAAATAATTTTGCGCAATTTTTCTCTGAAAACTCTAAAGACCACAATTTTTCTTCACAATTTTTAACAGACAAATACAACTCTCTCTCAATACGCATCTCACACACCAACAACAAATTTGCAAAGCATCTAGAAACTAGAAGTATCTAAATGAGCTAACAACTTGCCTTAAATCAGTTTCTGGATCTTTTCCGGGGCAGGACAAAATTACTAATAAAATTGTACGGAATGTACCTCGCGTTTTGCACTCCAGAATCATATCTCTGTATAATCAGATATATACTACTGGGATCATCCCCCTTGATAATACCCATAAAAAAGCCAAACAAGGATTTAGTCGATATGGAAAGCTATCGTCCAATTTCGCTACTACCATGCATAGGAAAACTTCTTTAAAAAATTATATCCAAAAGACTTTCGTGGTTCTTAAATACTTCTAACCTCCTCTCACCATACCAAACTGGATTCAGGCCAGGTCTATGTACCACAGACGCTTTATAGTACATAGATCATCTAGTCAGTAAATGTATTTCTGCAAAAAACCACATATCTGTGCTTTCCATAGATTTCCAAAAAGCTTTCGATAAGATTGGTCCCCATATAGTATTAAAAAAACTTAAAGAATGGAATATTGGCCCAAAAATGTTCTATTATCTTAAATCCTTTTCAAACAATAGAAAAATTCGTTGCAAGGTGAACAACGTATTATCATATACGTATGCACTTTCCAATGGTATCCCTCAAGGCTCACCACTTTCTGTATTTCTATTTACAATAGCTTTTGACGATTTAAGTAAATTGATTCTTGCAAATAGGCATGTTCAGCATTGCTTATATGCAGATGATCTATATGTCATCAGCAAGAATCAAGATATCAACCAAATAAACAGAAATCTAGTTGAAACACTTAAAATTATTGACAGCTGGTCCTTACACTCAGGGGCTAAAATTTCTTTTATTAAATCGAAACATTTACACATTTGTAGAAAAAATAAATGCAACAATACAATAATTAATTTCAACAATATTACTATTGAAAATGCTATCTATTTAAAAATTCTTGGCCTAATATTTGACAATAAAAATAGCTTTAAGCACCATTGTATATATTTAAAAAATTGTCTAGCTGCCAGACTTAACATTTTGAAATACCTCTCATCCCCTAAAAGTCATATCCACACTATCACTCTAATTTCTGCAACGAAACTTACAATTCTCTCCAAAATAGACTACGGACTGCAGATCTATGGAAAATGTGCCAAAACCAATCTTAAAAAACCAATGTTAAAGACACCATATTATGCAGCTGCGAGGTACAGCTTACGAGCCTTAAGAACTACGCGTACTGAAAATCTCTTAGCGGAAGGAGGCTTCGTCGAAATTGGACAGAGAATGCAGATCCTACGTTGTGGTCTAACACCTCGTTTATTTTCTAACTCCTCGCATATTTTGTATAAAGAAATACAACTCTTAAAATCTCGTAAATTCTCTCTGTCGATGGAATCAGCGCTGTGCGCAGTTTATAAGCTTAAAGCCAATCTGGATTTCAATACAACTCCACCAAGACAATCGGTCAAACACCCACCATGGACTTTAACCGCAGTCATTTATCGATAAACTAACAAGCTATGGTAAGGGAGCTACAAACTCTACAGCAGCTCTTCCTAGACACTATTACACCACACAAAGAGAAGAATTGGTCTCCGATATTCACTGATGGTTCAAAAAACCAGGATGCAGTTGCTTTCGCAGTCGTAGCCGAGAATGGAACATATATTTCCAGGGAATATTACCGCATGGATCAAGCGTTCTTGAAGCAGAAGCGCAAGTCGTATTATCCAGCCTACAATGGATTGAAAACAGAAAGGGAAAGTATGTACGTCGTCTGCACTGACAGTCGATCAGTATATGAGGCAACAAAAAACTATTCTAACAGTTTAGAGTATATAGAAAAAATACAGCAATTGCTCACTGTAATGAAAAAAAAGTCAAAGTCATGTGGATACCAGGACATTCAGGTATATCTGGAAACGAGCTAGCTGACTTAGCAGCTAAAGATGCACTGAACTGTCCATTAGAATACTTTAAGCTATTCTCCAAAAAAAAGTATTATTACTTCAGCCAAGAGATATATTTACAAAAAATTAAGCGATGAATGGGTACGATATGACCATCCTTATAAAAGGATCAACCCTGCAAGAGCCCCTTTGATCCTTCCTCACACAACATCTATCACCATGAACAAATGCTACTCGCCACTTCGATTGGGTCACACGCTAATAACCCACATGCATATTTTTAAAAAGGAACCACAACCCCGATGTTGCTTCTGCAATAATTCAGCTCTCACCATCTCACATCTCCTTTCTTCCTGTCAATCCATTTCCACCATTCGAACCTTAGTATTCCAAAATAAAAATCCTTTAGAAATTCTTTCAGCCCCCTCTCATGAGAATATTTGTACAATATACAGTTTTGTACAACAACTAAGAATTGAAAATCTTCTATATATATAAAAATAAGTTGTCCTATGTTCGTGATTTTATAACTCGAGAACCACTCAACCGATTTTCAAAGGAGTACATGCGTTGGAAATGTCTACTTTCACTGATGGTTTATAAAAAAAAACACAGAAAAATTTCTACGAATATGCGTTATACGCACACTTTTATGATGGTGTGTTTTCCCCATATAAAATGTATTTGTTTTTCTTTATGAGAATTACATTTTGTCGGTATAAGGCTCTGCTTGCTTGCGTCATTTGACTTATTTAATTTCTGTGTGTTTATTGATTGTCATTTAAGTTTACAGTGTGAGCATTGACATTTTTTAATTATTGATTTGTAATCTTTCAGTTAAAATTAAAATATTTTGCATCAAAAAAAAATTTAAAAAATTAATCAACAATGCCGCGACGAAGCCGTTCACAAATTGGCCGACGAACACGCCACAGCAGTCAAATACGTTTAAAAATATCTAATCAGGATGAACAAGAGCGATTAGAAAGTAATGAATTAGCAAGGCAACGAATGGCACGATCAAGATCAAATCAAAATCAAGAACAAAGAGAAGAACGTATTGAAAGTGTGAGAGTTAGAAACATAAGAGATCGTGAATGTAACACTGAACGTGACAATCAAAACAGGCAACAACGGAGACGTAGCCATTCCATTGGAAATTTGGATCGTGCAGGTTTTAATTATGATCATAACATTGATTACGCTTCGCATCCATCTATTCAAATTGGCAAAATGGATAAAGTTTGTAATAAATGCAATGCATTTAAATTTAAAAATGAAACCGATGGAATGTGTTGTGCTGGCGGAATGACTATTAATAAAGCTCAAGGCCAGTCGTTGCAAGTTTGCGGTATAAATTTCGAATTTCCTGTATTTTCACACGGTCAACTTTATGTTGCATGTTCACGTGTTGGGAAGCCGTCGTCTTTATTCATTTTTTGTGAAAATGGCAATACTAAAAATGTCGTTTACCACCAAGCTCTGCAATAAATTTTTTTTCTTTTTGATGTTCTCACTTTAAAAAATTTATATTATTTTGCACTTCTTTTTCAGGAAAATGTCTATTCTTTCTAGAAAATCTAATTTTTAATACAAAGACGTAAACGTATGTTATTGTATTGTCCAGCAACGCGGGCAGGGTTACTCTAGTATAATATAAATACAATTGAATTTTCTTTTTTCCTATTATATAAAATCTCAACATCATAAGCCGATAGCCCTGGCAGCTAGAGCTTATGGCAGCTAGAGCTTATGGCAGCTAGAGCTTATGGCAGCTAGAGCTTATATACTTATTTATAATTTTAATTGTAACTAATTTTAATAAAATAAAAATAAAATAAATATTACTAATTTGCAGATATGTAAAGCGGTTTCATAGTTTATATAATAACTAGCATTATCTACCAATAAAATATATTTCTCAAACGTGCAATTAGCTAACTACAGCTGACACAATGCAGCGTTCAATATCTGGGGCCGAATCGCGGCATTTCTGAACGAATGCACTCTCTTATCAATGAAATTACGCGACGTGCTGAATCAGTGGATCACGGCACTCGATACCAATAGCAACGAAATTTCAACTAAATGTACAAGATTTTCCAGCTTAAATTGTAATATATATATGTAAAAATGAGAAAATGTATAAAAAAAAATTGTTTGATTTTAAAATAAATACATAAGTAATACAATTTTTAATATCAAAGTGTATTAATACACATAGCAATGAATCCGGCATTGTTTTATTACTCAAGTTCTTCGGATTCAGAAGAAGAAAGGAGTGACTTCTACGTGCGGAGATAAATTCGGGACAAAACCAATCCTTTGTCATTGCGGGCAGCAGCGTAAGAAATTAATGAATACGATTTTCACATCATATGTATATACATATATATATGAATATTTACAGATTAAAAGAGCGTTTTAGGGTCACTAAAGGCATATAATTATTTGCTCTCAGAACTGAAGTTCAAGGGTCCAAGTAGCAACAACACTTTCCCTTTTGGCCAGTGGCAGCATCATCACTCAGTTGACTATGATTACCTGGTTGAAATGTATCAAAGCTCAGTGCGTAAAATAATTTCAAATTTAGTCAAAGAAATTGAAGACACACTATGCTCCAAGCTCATTAATTTTTTGCCCGAAAACTCCACAAACTGTAAGGAGTCATTCATGAATAAATACAATTGCGGCTTTTCCCAATTTTAGTTTTATAAAATAAATTAATTTCGCATGCACATCGGACTGCAGAAGCCAACTATAAACGAGCATAACTTTTTTGATGTAAGTTTATTTTATTTAAATGTATCCTAAAGATTTTAACCAATATTGTCAAATATAAAAGCAAATTATAATAAATAATCAAAATATTCAATTCAATTCAATTTAATTTATTGTTTAAAGTTATACAATAAGACCAAGTCTTTTAATATATAACTATATATCAGTTATTAAAATAGATATATTAAATTAAAGTAGCAACTAATTAAATAGATAAATACAAAATGAGTAAGTAAATAAGTAATAGGTAAGGTAAGCTCTACCAAGGACGTACCTTGGTGGAACAATGATCTAAAGAAACTAAGAACTGAGGTTCGTAGACTATCTAATAGATCAAAAATTACCGGGGATTGGACTGAATACAGAAGGACTCTAACACTCTACAACAAAGAGATTAGAGAAGCAAAACGCAAAAGTTTCAGAAATTTTTGCGAAAGCATTGAGCACACCACTGAGGTTTCAAAACTCTATAAAGTGATTGCCAAAGGCAGTAGTATATCATCCACCAACCTTAAAAAAGAGGAAGGTTCCTTCACCGAAAATGAAGAAGAGATACACACTTCCCAGGATCCTCCTATGTGGAAGCAGGGACAGAATATACTGGAAATCTGGGAAGAATAATCAGGAATGAATGGATCATAGCAAGCGAAATTTGCAAGGAAGCGAGGATTAGATGGGCAGTAAACACTTTTAAACCATTGAAATCACCTGGGGTAGACGGAAGTTTTCCTGCCCTACTCCAGAAGGGTATAGAGCAGCTATTAGGTCCATTGACGAGAATAGCAAGAAGCAGTATAGCGCTAGGTTACATACCTAAGATTTGGAGAAGGGCAAAGGTGGTATTTTTGCCGAAGGTAGGTAAGAGGGACCCCCTCCATCCGAAATCCTTCAGGCCAATCTGCCAGACATCCTTTGCTCTAAAAACTGTAGAGAAAGTAGTAGACAACTACATCCGGACCACGGTTTTAATACGAAACCCGCTGCTCTCCTGTCAGCATGCATATAGAGCAGGGCATTCCACTGAAACTGCACTATACCAACTGACGAACTTACTGCAGGATAGCTTAGGAAAGAAGGTAACGGCGCTATGCGCCTTCCTAGACATAGAAGGTGCTTTTGACAATACTCTAGCTTCTTGGATGAGTAATATGCTTCATACCAGGAAGGGAGAAATACCAACTAGTACAGGAAGTATAATCGCTAACACCACACGGGGTTGCCCACAAGGAGGTGTGCTATCACCATTTATGTGGAGTATAGTAGTAGACGAGCTATTGGCAGAACTAGAAAACAATGGTCTGTCATTTCAGGGCTATGCGGACGACATAGTCATCATCTGTAGAGGCAAATTTGAGGATACTCTATGTGATAGAATTCAGCTAGGACTTAAACTAACGAAGAAATGGTGCGCCAAGGTTGGGCTGAATATTAATCCAGCAAAAACAACGTTAGTACCATTCACAAGATAGTATAAACTCGCGCATCTTAAACCTATCCGTTTAGACGGTATAGAGATAGAACTTCAGAAAGAAGCAAAATTCTTGGGTATCGTCTTAGACCAAAAATTACTGTGGAAAACCCACATTGAGCAAATTAAACAGAAAGCTATCAAAACTTTCATGACGTGTAGAACTATTGCGGGCAAAAGTTGGGGCTGTACACCAAAAATCCTGCGATGGATATACACAGCAATTGTCAGGCCAATGATAACCTATGGGGCATTAGTCTGGGAAAACTGCACGAATCAGCAGACAGTAACTAACACTCTTAGCAAGATACAAAGACTTGCATGTGAATGTATTACAGGAGCAATGTGAACATGTCCAACGGCATCAATGGAGGTACTCTTGGATCTCACTCGTCTTCATATTTATATCCAGTCCCAAGCTGGAAACAACACCAGCACAGGTAGTTATCTTAATCAAAGGAAGACAGAACTTCTCGTTAAGCAACTTCCTGAAATCTCGATGCCAAAGGACCCTATACTCCCAACGTTCAGCTTTAAGACACATTTGAGAACTGAACATAGTAATAAAAAAGATTGGGAAGGTATATCAGAAACATACAAGGTAGACCAGTACGTGATGACATGGTACACTGACGGCTTACTCACTGACGATGGAGCCGGGGCGGGTGTATTTGGACCAGGGAAAAGATACTCTGAACTTGTAGGTAAGAACACCTCTATTTTTCAAGCGGAAGTATACGCGATAGATAGATGTGCGCACTTTAATCTCGAACGAAACTATCGGAACCGCAGAATAGCAATACTGACTGACAGCCAGGCAGCTATCAAAGCACTTAAATCTCACCAAGTTACATCAAAACTGGTGATGGAGTGCATTGATAAGCTGAACATCCGAGGCCAACTCAATCAGGTGTGGATTCTATGGGTTCCGGGGCATGTAGGGATTAATGGAAACGAGATGGCAGACAAACTTGCCAGGAAAGGAGCATCATCTCCATTTGTAGGACCCGAACCATTCTGTGGATTAGGATCGGGTAACATCTCCCGTATTATCTGGGAGGAAGAGGATAGACAAAAAAGATTATACTGGGAAAAATTACCGGGGTTATCACATTCCAAATTAGCGCTAGGGACATACAACCCAAAACGCTACGACGACTGTATGAATCTAACGAAGAACAACTTGAGAATCATTACGGGACTCCTAACAGTACATTGTAGGTTGAATTATCACCTAACAAAACTGGAAATTTTCCCTGATGCTTTTTGTAGGTTCTGCAAGGAAGAGGACGAGACCGCACAAGATGTGTTAGGAACTTGCCCCACCCTGATGCACAAGAGAAGGAAACACCTTATCGTGTTCATCATACTCGATGAAGAACTCTAGACTCTGTGAACTCTGATTCATCGAGGGAATTGGGCTAAGAGAAATACTCTAGGTCCACGAAGGGTTAGATCTTATAGGTCGCAGTGCAACATCCCCTCAACGATAATAATAATAATAATAAAATAAGTAATAAATATTAAATAATTAATAAATTAATAAAAAGAGAAATTAAAATAATACTGACAGAAAAGAACAATAAAAGAGATATTTGGTTATTTTAAAGGGTAAAATTTAGAGAGCTCTATGTCAGCTCTCAACAAAAGTACTGGAACACTTAACCTCACTAATTCCTGCCACGCCTCTCACAGCAGAAGGCAGCGAATTCCAGATCCTGATGGCATTAATGAAAAAGTTTCGAGTTGAATTAGAATAGGCAAATTTAGGTATTATCATGCACCAACTTCTTTTTGATTGGCTCTGCGGAAGTTTCTCAAAGAGATAATTAGGTGTTCTCGTGATGATAAGCGTATGTAGAAAAATATAATTTCTGTATTTTTTGTATTTCCGTAAGTAACTCTCAATACTGCATCCAAGGACACTTGTCTTCTAGGAAGTTCTATGGTCAAACCTAAGTAATCCAAACACATATCGTGAGGCATAGGTTAATACAACTTGTATTTTATGTAGTGAGTTTGAATCCAACTTACTCTATACAAGATCTGAATAGCAAATTATCGCTACAACCAGCTGCTTAACCAACATTCTCCTAGTCTCGAAAGGGTAAGGTAAACTCTGCTGACATCCGTAACTGTCTCAGCACAAACAAAACTTTTTTGACAATACTATTAACTTGATCAGTGCAGTTAATTTTAATTTAAAAATTCTTCAGAGTTGCATTTGTTTCAAAAAAAATTGTGACTCATACGAAGTCAGTTCGCATCCCTAGCAATAAGATCAGTGAATTAATAGTGTGTGATAAACAACGATTTTTACAATTGTATTCAAAACGTGAAGTATTAAGCTTTACGTAATTTGAAAGCGCTTTTTCTGTGGTGAAGCTGAACGCTGGAGTGGGTCTAGCAGAAACGGCGGTGTGGAAACTTCATCAAGTGGAAAGCTAGCAGCAGTCGCCAACCAAATAGAGCCCCTCTGCTACTTGTCAAAGCTTGGACTTTGGCCGATGTACATGAGTGGATCCTATTGTAAATATACAAAAGCTTTTAAATTTATTCAACACCATTATTGAATTAAAAAAAAACACCAACAAAATACTTAATCGCAGATCCTAAAAGTAGGCTTCAAACATTGTGTTAGTATTTACTAGTATATAATTATTTTACGTATATAGTAGCTAATTGTAATTAGTATATAATACCCAATTATAATCATTGAACTACCTAATTGGTATCATGGAAAACTTTCGCACCCCGCCGCCTGGTGGTGGAGCACCAACCTAACCCACAACTGCAGAAAAACTATGCACCAGGGGAAAATCAGCTGCTTATTAGAATTCAAAATCTAGAAATGCTTTGTGTAAAGCTTCAAAAAGAGAACGCTGAATTAAAACTTCAACTAAACGATAATATAGATATCCGCACATCAACCTCAAAACCAAACTCTGAAAAAGAGTAAAAAAACTATGAAACTGATGAAGAAGAATTAGCTTTGGAAAAGAAATCAAAACCTTCAAAAAAAAAGGAAAGAGTCTTCACCTGAGTGCGTTCCTAACCTTTCGGAGAATAATGCCATTAAAATTACAAATTTGGAATCAAACTGTGACACAAAAAAACAATTGCCTCGTCCACCTCCCATAATGTCAAATATCGATAACTACCAACAAATCTACAGCCGTATCCTAGAAGTTGCGAAAGCACAATTCAAATTACTCAGTTACCCAGTGTAGTCACTTAAGACTACAGGGCTTTAACAAAAAAGCTTACGGATACAAATACACCATGGTATTCGTACGAAAACAAACCACACAGACCAACAAAAGTGGTAATAAAAAATTTGCATCATTCTTGGGATGCGAAATCAATTATGAATGATCTTAAAAAACAGGGTTTTAAAGCAATCGCTGCTACAATCAAGCCTAAATGGCATACAAAAGAACCAATGAACATGTTTCTTGTGTCTTTTAATGCATCTGACGAAAAAAATAAAAATTTTCAGATTACAAAAATCTTAAATACAATAGTAACTGTTGCACCAGTCCAACAGCAATAAACTATACCGCAGTGCAAAAGCTGCCAAGCATTTGGACACACAAAAACTACTGTAGAAGACAGCCACGTTGTGTAAAATGCGCAAGTAAGCATATCACCGATAAATGTGAAAAACCGTCTACAATGCAACCGAAGTGCTCAAACTGCGGTGGTGAGCACCCAGCAAGCTACCGGGGTGTGTGGTAGCCAAAGAACTACAAAAAGTTAGAAATAACTCCAAAAGTACTATCAATAAAGATGAATTTAAAAAGCAACACCCACAAACTGCTACAAGAATACAAATAACTGCAAATCAGGACGCAAACACTTCAAACTTGCAAGTAAGACAAAAACGTGACAAAGAAAATCATACACAAACAAACAACAAACCACAATCCACAAATTGCTAAAGATAGCAAAACCAAATCAACCTCAGATATTGATGCTTTACAACAAATTTTGGCTAAATCAAATAAACAAATGATTAAATCCATAAAAATTATGTTATGGAATGCTAAGGGCCTTTCCAAACATCAAAACGAATTAGAATTGGTACTTAAAACTCAAAATATTGATATTTTTCACGAAAATTACAAATTTTGAAGCATATCACATAATTCATCCGAACAATTGTGCTCGAGGTGGTAGTGCAGTCATAATTCGAAAGAATATCAAGCATTATGAAGGATTGAAAATAACTACAGATGAATTCCAAGTGAGTTCGATAATAATTGAGGTCGACCACCAACCACTTACTATCGCTGCTTTATATAGTCCACCACGACACAATATCTGTAACGAAAAGTACAAAGAATTACTTATCGCTCCTTGGCGATAAGTTTATTCTTGGAGGTGATTTCAACGCAAAACACACCTACTGGGGTTCATGATTAATCACGACCAAAGGGCGAGAACTTCTCAAGGCTCTACAATCGACTGGTTGTGATACAATATCTACAGGAAAACCCACATATTGGCCAATTGATCATAACAAAATTCCAGACCTCATTGACTTCTTTATATTGAGAAAGTTCGCTAAAAGTTACAAAATGGTTCAAGATGGATTCGAAATGAGCTCAGACCATTCACCAATTTATATAATAATTAGCACTACTATAATTAGTAAAGAACAACCACATATCTTAGTAAATAAGCGAATGAATTGGCCTTATTTTAAAAGCATTATGAATAGCACAGCAACATGGCAAAGTAACTGTATAGAAAGCACGGGGCTACTGGAATATGAGGTGATAAATTTTCCCCAATGCACATTTCACAGAATGCATGCTGGCGAAGTGCCAAGCTAAAAGCAAGTTTTCCTGGCTGTAACTACCCAAGCGAGATAATGGCTTTGGTTAAACTTAAGCGCAAACTTCGACGTAAATGGCAGATGACCAGATCACCAGCTGATAAAACTAAATTCAACAAAGCTACGAAAAGTTTAACATTTAAAATAAAAGCATTTAAAAATGACTCTTTTAAAACATATTTAAGCAGCTTATCTACTGACAAAATGTCAAATTATTCACTTTGGAATGCAACGAAGACATTAAAGCGACCTACACTTCAATATCCACCTTTAAAGCTACAAAATGGTTGGGCAAAAAGCAACACTGAAAAAGTCCAGATATTTGCTGAGCACCTAAAGAATACATTACAACGCAAAGTAGTTATAACTCTGATGAGCTTCCTCCAACTCATGAAGGAGATGAAGACATACCTTTCGCTACCCCTAAAGAGGTTAAAAACATTATAAAGTTCCTAAAGCTAAAAAAAGCCCCTGGCTTCGACTTGATAACAACATGAATACTGAGGCATTTACCATACAAAACCATTAGAGCTTTGACCAATCTGATCAATACATGCTGCAAATTTAAATACGTACCCATGTACTGGAAGGTAGCTGAGGATATAATGATAGCAAAACCTGGCAAGCCACCGTATAAAATTTCTTCATATAGACCAATGTCTTTGCTACCGATCTTATCGAAAGTGATGGAAAAAATGTTTTTAAAACGACTAATGCCAATAATCGAACGGAAAAAATTGATTCCAAACCACCAATTCGGCTTTAGAACCAAGTACTCAACGATTGAGCAGGTCCACAGAATTGTCAGTAACATTGAAAAATCTCCGCAGTTTTTCTAGACGTATCTCTGGCATTTGACAAGGTCTGGCATGACGGCCTTGTACTACGAAACCAAATTCAAAAACAGTATTGTGATTTCTTAAAATCATATATTTCTGACCGTTCTTTCCGCGTTAAACAGGAAGACTGTTACTCCAAACTAACAGAAATTAAAGCTGGTGTACCGCAGGGAAGCGTTTTGGGTCCTATACGTTTCCTGCTATACATAAACGATGTACCCACGACAAAAAATTGTACTATCGCAACGTTTGCAGATGACACAGCCCTACTTTCCATTGGACGCAATGCAGAGGAATCTACCAATGTGTTACAAGCAGCGGTCAGCAATGTGTACACTAGGACAAAGAAAGGGCGAATCAAGCTTAATAATGCTAAATCAACTCACATTGATTTTACAAACAAAAAGATACTGCAAAATAAGATCTTCATAAATGGACAAGAGATTCCATAGGCAAATACAGCCAAGTACCTAGGCATGAATCTTGATGCAAAACTTCGCTGGAAAGTGCATGTTAAAAGAAAAAGGAAGAACTAGATATCAAATTCAAACAAATGCAGTGGCTTATTGGCAAGCACTCAGTCGTATCGACATCCAACAAAATTTTAATTTATAAACAAGTCCTTAGACCGGTGTGGACTTATGGTATCCAACTGTGGGGATGTACCAGCAAAAGCAACAAGTTGATGATTCAGCGATTCCAAAATAAAGTATTGAGATGCGTTGTGAATGCTCCTTGGTACGCAAGTAGTACTAATCTACACCGCGATCTAGCTGTAGAAACAGTAGATTATACTATAAAAAACATGCGATTGCTCACGCAGAGAAACTAAAGCAGCACACTAACGATGAAATTGTTAAACTCGTTAATTGCGCTGATACTGTGCGAAGACTGAAACGCACAAAACCTACCGACCTTACTTTAGCTAAATACAAAATGCTTGTTAATTTATAATTACTAGTTGCATTAAATTATTAACATACTTGTTTTATATATATGAAATTTGTAATAAATTTGGTTAAATAAATAATGAAAAAAGTGCAAGTGAAAGAAGAATTAATGTGGAAGCCCAAACTACATGATCTCTCAATGAATTTCAGCTGTGCGCCACCAATAGATATTAAAAAAAGTTTGTCCAATTCTAGTTTCTTCTTCGAGATTGGTAAAACATAGGACTTTAACGGATTTAGGAAAAGTCCATTTCTTTTTGACCAAACAAATATAGAATTTAGATCTTCATTCATTTTAAGGCTCAAGTCATCAATATACTCCATGCGCCGAGAAAGATAAATCTGTACGTCGTCCGCATATGCATGTATATTTACGTATTTACACACCGAGAAAATGTCATTTGAAAATATAGTAAACAGGAGTGGGCCAAGAATCGATCCCTGTAGAACACCCGAAAAAACATGCCTATAATCAGAATAGATATTGCCCACCTTTACTCGCTGCATTCTCATTGTTAAATAACTATTTATAAGACCAACTGCATTGTCACAAAACATATAGTACCGCTTTAATTTTAAACAGAGCAACGAATGACTAACGCTATCAAAAGCCTTAGAGAAATCCAGGAGACATAGAAAAGTAAGAAGACTTTGGTCATACATTACCCGAATATCATCCATATTAAGCATAGCAGTCGCACATCTGTGCCCCGATCTAAAATCAGACTGCAATGGAGAGAGAAGATTGTTTTGATGAAAGTAACCTGTAATTTGCTCAGCCATGAGTGATTCACAAACTTTTGATAGAGAAGGTAAAATACTAATAGGTCTAAAATCACCTGGCTCCAATGCAGAGGATCTCTTAGCTACTGGAATAACGATCCCAACCTTCCAAACACTAGGAAAGCACGAAGTCGTAAAGCAATGATTAATTATGTGGGTCAACGGACTGAGAACCCTCATCAGACATCGCCCCATATCAGCCTCACATGATCACGTGATCCCGGGGAAGCAAAGGCATCACACATAACACTAGGATCCAACTTGCAGACTGTACTATCACTACTACGTACTCCAAGGTTCCTCAAATTTCTCCAAAGTAGCTGGGTAGGAAGCGAACTTTTCAACTTGGAATTGTAAAAATTTCTTTTAGATTGACGAACAATAAATACAGTTTTATTTCGAGCAACCCTAAATAGATTCCAATTATCTACATTAGGCTTATTTTTCCATTTAGCATGCAATTTATTTCGCTTCCTAATGGCCAATTTAACGTGCTTAGAGTACCATGGACAAGAAACATTCTGAATTGCCACTGAACGAATGGGGACATATTGATTAAAAATCCTGTTAATACAACCAACAAACAAGTCCATCTTATCATCCACAGAG
The DNA here is from genome assembly GCA_920105625.2 of Clusia tigrina. NCBI lineage: Eukaryota > Metazoa > Arthropoda > Insecta > Diptera > Clusiidae > Clusia > Clusia tigrina. The sequence continues at coordinate 354,712,490 of OV050030.1, read as the reverse complement.
GTTTGACACCAGCATTCATCCCAATGCACTCGACTGATCTCACAGAATAGTGATCGTAATAAAGCCCTGCAAGAGTACATTCTATTTTATTACTGCACTACTGCATAGTATTGTCGAGTCTAGTATAATGAAGAAATACAAAAATCAAAATAAAGCTTACAGAGAAGATCAGCGTAACGAATCGACTACTGTCGTAAATTCTCTACTCTGTACTGAGAACAGATTAAACTACATGAGAGGAGAGAATAGCATATTGTTCATGTATTTTGGTAGAATGCAATTAAAAACGGTAAACTACAGTAGGAACAGCATGGGCACCAAGAAGTTTCGTTTCGATATTAATAAAGCGACACATTATAAATCATTGTGAACGGTTAAAAAGTTTCAATATTATTTAAAAATAAAAAAACCATATAAATAAATTTTAAAAATTTATTAAAATAGAAATCGATGAAGTACATATTTTTAAAAAGATTTTAGAGATATGAAATACCTTTTATATGTTTCCTTTATTTAAGATTTCAATGCAATCTTAAACGTCTTCGACAGAAGAATACAAAAGTACATCAATTTCACCCAAACTCTTAAGTGGTGAATTTAATATTAGTGACAAAAGGAGATGGAGCAAGTTGTGGGAGGTTTTTGGCCGTAAAACAAAACCCAACATTTCGTGGGTTGTAGAACATGTAAGAGTGTTCTTAAGTACAATAACAAGTCAACATCAAATCTTGTCCAACATAAATGCTATGTGTTAATGTGCGCAAAAAACACAGTCGGCCCAAAGGTTGAAGTTGACGAAGCGATAAAGAAAGATGTAATTAAGGCAATGATCAAATGGGTCATATGTGACTCCAGGCGATATAATCTAGTCAGAGATGAAGAGTTGCTGGAAGTTTTGAAACATTTTTTATTGATTGGAGCCAAATATGGAGTGAATGTGGATTTGGAAAAATAGTCCCACACTCAACTACAAATTCGCTCAACATTGGCAAAATTTATGAAAAATATTTGGAACAAATCAAGGCCGAAATAACATCAATTAACAGTAATGGCTTCGACTTGACTACAGACTTGTGGACGGACGACTTTTGAAAAAAAAAGCTATATTACCTTGACTATGCATTATGTTCGAGATGGAAATGTGAAAATTCGCCTCTTGGGTCTCAAATCATTGGAAGGTGTAAGATGCACCAGTAAGTTTTTTTTGTTTTTCGCATATCAGGTGAAAATGTGTACAAAAAAGTCTGTGGACTAATGCAAGATTTTGGATGTACTTTCAGCTATAAATCCATCATTGTTACGAAGAGAGGTGCAAATATGAAATGTGCTTTCCACTCAGCTCCGCATGTATTTTGTATAGATCACTTGCTAAATAATACATTGCAGAAAGGAATGCAGGAAGATCCCGAGGTTTCCGAAATCAGCCATTGGAGTATTAAACTGGTGAAATATTTTAAGATATCTGGTCTGAATGCAACCTTAGAGACATCCCTAAAAAGTTTTTGTGCAACTCGTTGGAATACAATGTTTTATTTGTTAAATTCTATTCAAAACAACTGGGCCGAAATAATTAAAATTCTTCAAAGTAAAAATCAGCTACACAGGGTAAACTGCATCAACATAAATAACGTAAAAGTATTGTTAAAAGTTTTAGAACCCTTCGAAGAAGCCTCTAAAAATTTAGAAGGTGAGAACTATGCAACAATGCACTTGGTGGTACTTTACATTCACCAATTGGAAAAAGTATGTGCGCCTGACAGTTCCAATTTTGATAGCATACGGGGGTTAAAACAGAAATTTAAATATTATATAGACACATTTCAATTATACTCAAAATTGCTGTTTTCCTTTTTCCCCCTACAAACAAACCTCTGCAGTTTTCCGAAGACGAAAAACAAAGCATTGAGGAAGAATATGTAAGGTAATGACGTGTTGTCTAAACGAAATGCCAATCCCTCAAGAGGAATATGCATCTCCATCATCTACTTTCAAACACGAACCACTTTTCTCAGACTTTGTAGAGCAAGACAATGATAGTAATTCTATTTAAACCATAAAACAAGAACTGCTATTATACAAAAGCCATTGCTGTACAAACTAAGTTGTATAATTTTAGCAACACGAGCTAGCAGTGCTTCTTCAGAAAGGGTTTTCTCGATTGCTCGAAATATGTTGTCCGAAAAAAGATCTCTTGGATTAAATGATATTGCTATAAACCAAATGAAAAAAACGAATTGGACAATGATTTTTTTGAAATAAGTTTAAGTTTAAATAGGGTTCTTGCTATTGTAAAAAATATATTTTATTTTCAAAACTAATAGTTTCCCAAAAAGATAAAATGATTGTTATTTGAAATGTTATTTATGTTTCTAATGATATTGTACATTTAACAATAAAAAACATGAATTTTTTTTTGCAATTGTTAATTTCATTCATATTTACGAATAATGCTTATTTCTAACAAAAGTTCTCGGTGTACTCGGTATAGTGCACACTAGTCTTCGTGAACACTGTTTATTTCAAGCACCAAACGAACAGTGTACTTAATTTTTGTAGCTCTTATTCGCTCTTGCAACCAACAATCCGCGCTCCACCTTCGGTCGCTGTGCAAAGAACATACAAGAATAGACAGTTGATTTGAATGTATTTGTGCGAGTTCTGCTACTGAGAGGAGTTTTGAAAATTGATGTATGTAGTGATAAAAATACAGTGCACCCCCCTTAACTCTAACTATCTTCATTCCTCAATTCACTTAACTTCTCAAAATAACTGAAAACATACAATTTCTTTGATAATTTCTCATTGTCAATGAACCCTCAAGATCAAGTCGAAATATTCCAGTTGCGTTTAAGTAAAAAAATTAATTCGACAAAATAAAAAATTGTTTTCTTCATTATTAAAGAAAGAAACACTACCTCTATTTAATTAAAAGCATAAAGCCGTTAACTTAATTCGTTTAGGTGCATTTTTGACCTATTTTGAAGTTTTTTCTGAGATTATTGAAGATCTCTACAATTTTCGATTCTCTTTGTTACGCAGTGAGTGGCACATAGCATAATAAAACTCGTGAATATTATCGAACACTAAATCACGGCACAGTGTTATGTTTAAGGTGCTAAAAATTAAATCATGATCGGAAATAAAAGAGATTTGATCAAAAAAAAACAAATCAATGGATCATCAGATACCAGAAATAAATCAAGCAAACTAGGGTTGACATTATTTCCATAACGAGTAGGTACACCCGAGTTTACTATAGATAATCCAGCAGTCGCTACGAGCTCATATAATTTATTCCTAGCACTACTATCACACAGCAGATTCACATTGAAATCGCGACAAATCACAAAGCGATCATAATCAGCCAAATTATTGGACAGCTCAGAAAAAAAGGTTCAAACAGTAATGCTCTATTAGGATTATATACACAAGATAGAAAAATGTTTGTACCTCTATCATAAATGTTAACATTCAAAAACTCAATGTCACACCCATTAGACAAGGTTAACAACTCAACATTTAGGTAAGTTTTGCAGTATATTGCTGCACCACCCCCTCTCCTATTCAGCCTTTCACTCCTTATTAACTTGTAGTCTTTAATGTAATAATGGGCATCCAAAACATCATCCTGAAACCATGTTTCTGAGACACATATAACATCCACCAAGGAGCCCTCAAAAATATATCTCAAGTAATCTAATTTCTCTGAATTCAGACTCCTTGCGTTAAGATGCACAATATTGAGACCACAAAACGCTGCCTGCACAATATATCAATGAGAACTTTATGATTTTCATTGGCACCATCCGCACTGTCACCGATACCACCAACAACAAGTGGAAGCTAGGCTTAGGACTGCAAGTTCAAGCATTAAATAGTAAACCCTATACATAAGGTTTAGAAAAAACTTATAAAAATTAACCAATAACCATATACCTTTACAGAATACATAATACACATAAAAATAATAGAAAGAGATAATAAAGAATGAGAGAGAGCATACAAAAAGAATAAAAGAAAAAACAACATTTAGATAAACTAAGATGTAAGCAATTGATTAGTTGCTCCTGGTGCGCAAACAAGTGAATCAACGGTCTCAACGCTCGAAACTAGTTTTGCCTCCGAATTTCGATGCACTCGAACATAGACTATACCTCGTACGGAGAATGCAGAAGCCAATAACCGTTGCCGCTTAAGCTTCGATGCATACTGCATCACCACTCAATTGCTTTTGGTTAAGCCCTCATAAACAAAGATCGGGGTTTGTCCAATTAAACCAATGTCAAGGAGCAAAATGGATCTCTTATTTTCCTTACAGAATCCAGCAATAGGCCGAAAGAGATGGTTTCTTTGTTGAGCTGTTTGCAGTTTAACCAAAATCGGCACAGCCCCGTGTTGAGTATGACCACGGTTCGAGCGCAGATGGAATATTTCTCGATCCCGCGGCGACTCACAATTAACTTTCAAAATTTTCCATTTGGGGTTGGAGAGAGTGCACAGTTAATTTCAGAGTCTCAGCTTCCATGGCAGATCGCTCAATTGCAGCCACTCTCAAGTCAATCTCTCTGAACCCTCTCTTCATGTTTGACAACTCACTAGCCATTTCACTCATCTTCTGCATTACTCGATCTTCTAGCTGTTTCACAGCTCCGTTAAGCTTAGCAACAATGCTCTGTTGAAACTTAACAAGCCGCTCATCCCAAGCAGCCAGAAAACCAGAGTCTGAGAGCCACGCTGCACTTGCTTTTGTTGCATTTGGCGTTGAGTGCAAATTAGGCGCCAAATTTTGCCTCTTTCCTTTGTGCTGCCTGTCTAGTTGCCAGACATTTTTAAAAACCAGTTTTCCTCAATTATTTCAAACTGTTCACGCAAAAGAGCACAATTACAACAAACACCGCCACTCAATTACAGATTCAAAGTTGTTTGGCAAATTAAAAAACCAAATATATCTTGTATCATATTGTTCAACTTGTTAGCACACAAAACTCACATCTACTCACTATGACACATACTCTTATTTATATAATAAAATTACATTTTTTAAACAAAGGGACAACAGAATATTTGCGAAATACTTCCAAGTATATTTAATTTTTAATTTTATTTTAAAGCGTTCACATATAAGACAGGGTCTTTTAAATGCGTCAAGAAGTATCCGAATAACAATGAATTATATATAACAAAAATTACTTAAAATAAGACTAAGAATGTAAGTTAAATTAAACTAAATTATTAGATCAGACAAATAAATAAGTTAAGATCAGATAAATAAATAATTAAACATATAAATAATTGAATAAATAAATAATTAACTTTAAAAATAAATAATTTTTCTGAAATAAGGAAAAGTCAGATCAGAAAAACAATGAATAAACAAAAAGGAAACAAAAATTAGAAAAGCAGAAAAGAGAAAAAAAATAAAATAAAATAAAAAAGAAAAGAAAAGAAAATAGCATTAAGAGAAGTAGTGAAAAACTGCTTGTTTAAATGCAAATGCATTTACTTATTCTCTTCATTTCCTGTAGTTCAAAAATAAATTTTTCACATTGTGGTATAAAAATATTTTTTATGCCCAACAGATAATTTTTTTTAGGTTTTTTACATTTTTTTAAATGCCATTACATTGAGAAAACTTAAAAAAACGAATAAAAACGATTTAGTAATTATTTCGATAGCCCCAAATGTATCGAGTATCGTTTCGAATGTTTGCATCCGATTGGTAACAAGCTATTGTATGCGATGATCCAAAATTACGACACGCTTTGCTCGTTAACATATGCCGTGATCCAAAACGTCAAAATTGCGAAAGTTTACACGATCACGAATGCCGCGGTTCGACCCCTGGTTCGAATGATTGAAATGAACTAATACAACTTAATTAAATGAATATCTACTTACTTCTTCCATCGTTAATTCGCTAATATTTATTCATTTACGTTGATTTATTTTGAAATATATTTTTAATTTGCAGAAAATGTAATCAAATATTTTCCTGATTGCAAATTCTTATAATTAAAACTGTATCCAGTAAAAGCTTGTAAGTTCTCTTTTGTATTATTAAACATTAATAAAAATGCAGAAATTAAGTTAAGTTAAGCCAATGGAAGAACATATCATAATACTGGACTTTTATATGCAGACGTTCACCCCGAAACTGAAGTTACTTTTGCCCATTGCCGCACTGAAACTGAGTACGTTCGTTTAAAATTACTCAGTTAAAATCTAAATACCCCAATTATATAATTGTTATTTAAATTGTTTATGCTATTATAGTGATGATACGGTGAAATCACAAATTAATGACTTGGAAGAAACGATGAAGTAGTTAGAGGAAATAGAAAAGAAGTATGAATGCTTGACTTCCTCTTTAAGCACCATCTTTACTTAAGGTAAAATTCGGCGATTAACTCATCCCGGGAAAAAATATATTATTATATTACAGCTGTTACGCTGGGTAAATTGTTGATCTACAAAACTAAATCTAGTTGTGTCGATTTATACAATTATTTTATCTTGAGTAGTTTCAATTGATACTTAACGAGGTATTTTTGGTTTTCACTCTCGCTACATAATAAAGTAAAATGAAAATTTAAGAGAATAATAAAATTAGTTAATGAAATTCAAAAAATATATATAAAACAAAAATTTCAACCGTCAAAGAAATTTTTTGCCCGATATAACAAATTTCCCCGTGCCTCCGAAACCCGCCTGTTGACTATTTTAACAGAAGCGAGAACCGAATTCTCTCAAAATGTATCTGCATCACCTGTCTCGTTGCATCAAGGTGCACGCAAATGCCTTTCAGACAAATTTGTATACATTTTTTGTACGTGAACAGACTTAATGTTCATAAGCTCTTGTATCCGTATTATTCTTTTTTTGTCACTTCTACTCCAATTTCGTCGTATGGAAGGCTGGGTAAAAGGCCACTATTTTTATCAAGGTGAACTCGTTTCCATTTGCTATTGGCTCCTCTAGCTAATCGCGGCAAACATTTGAAACCACTGCAGCCTACAACTTAACCGATCAAGCTTACTTGGCTGGTATTACGAATACGCTTCTAAGCTGGAACTGCGAAATACACCAATCCTCGTAGGCTTCGCACCCCCAGCCTTGTAACGGTAGACTGTACAAAACATAGAACAAGTTAATATAGAAAAAACTTAATATATCAAATTCATAATGGATAAACAATACTCCAGCTTATATCCAAAACTGTCCTTTAATTCGCACTTGCGTATTGAAATTGGTCGATATAACTTCAAATTTAATCATAGGCAGTTCAGACAACGTAGGCTAGATTAGGGGCTGTTTTCACCATCTCCAAACTTTAAGCATAACTTTAACAGTAATTTTAATGAAAATAGTTTTCACAAAAACTAGTTAGTATTCGTGTGCCGGTTAAATGTACATTAACCTAAAATTTATTTTATCGGCCGGTTCTCAGCTTATTTAATTTTTTTTAATGCAGAGAAGAAAACGGATTATATTTAGTAAAAAAAACTCGACTTCGAAACTTCGAGAAACTCTTCATCCTAATATGTTCGTGGGAGTTTCATGATTTCGTCGATGAGTCTTTTATAGCAGCCCAATAATGAATAGGCGTGACTTTTGGGGCTGGCAGTATAAGTATACCTCTCATTTTCTAGTAGTACATTAGTATTACTACAAAATTGTATTCACATATCACCATTAGGAGAATATCTAGGGTAATTTTCAATTTTGTACCCAGAGTTGATTATATGGGAGGGAGGCGTGGCCTTTACCGGACCCCATTTCTTGTGTATGGCGTTGTAGCGTCAATATATTCACATAAAATTTGTTACACAAATGCTCCCTATGTGTACTCTTCGATCAAGAAGATTTTTCTTTTTGCTGTTTCTTGACCGCTTCTACCTCCTTTAGGTATGAATACTACCTTTATTCTGTTGAAAGTTCGTGGTACGTTAGCTAAGCGGTTACAGACTTTGTTGATTTTGTTCTGCCAGGGCATTAAAATCTCTGTGACTTCTTTTAGCTTCTATGGAAGATTTCATCCAATCACGGCGATTTCTTTGTTGATAAATAATTGATGGCCACTGGATCTTCCTTGCACACGGCAGTTCTGCCTTTTTCGCTATATTTTGAAAGAATGAAGAATATTATCTTTCTACTAATTATTATACAGGGTCTAGGTCGACTTTTCCATTGTTTATACAGTTTACCAAGAAAGTGTTTTGACAAGGTAAAAAATTCGTGAATCTGATTTCTCCCTACATAATATAGAACTTCTTTATTGTTTTGATTAATTTTTTAATTCATTTAATTTAATTAATGTATTTATTAATGAACAGTACCAAAAAAATAAGATACAAAAAACATAACAAAAACATAAATAGTCAAAAAATTTGCTGTCAAGAAAGTGTTTTTACAAATCTCTTTGGAACTAATTTAGCTGCGCAATGCATTTACCGTTATGAGATTGATTGAACGTCATTTGATATGACTCAGTCGGTGTATAACCACCACATCTGAAAAAGTGTCTAAGAATTGTCCGAGATGTTTCTTTGACCAGCTAACTATTTATAATATTTTAAATCGCGTAAAAAAGGAAGATAGTCTAGCACTAAAACCGTAGCACTTTTGTGCGCACAAAATATCAGAGCAGAACGCAGATTTCTCCGAGAATCCTTTCAAGTCAACTCAAAGAAGAATGTGATCTTGCGGCTACCTAAAAAACAGTAAGTCAGCTCCTGATAAAGTACCAGTAAATGTCAAGAGCGCACCCTCAGAGAGGAAGCTCAAAAACGGTAATCTCCAACACAGTCGGTAGTGGATTCTTCTATAAAGAGTTGACCACTGTTGTGTTTCCAAACTGAATTATCTGTAATCAGTCAGTCAAACTGCTTTTTTGGATTAATGTGAATTCAATACCTTTTAAGAATATCATCAATTTCAACGAGTCAGTTCGGAATACAGGCGATACTACTAAGTGCACATCCACCCACAAAACCTACCTTACTCGGCAGAACATATCTCAATGAAGACTCAGAGAAGTACTACACATGTGATGGGTCCTCGGGCATACCTTTTGACAATAACTGTGTAGCCGACGATCTAGCTAGGGAAGGCACTGACCTACAAAACATAAGCATAGAACAAGAAACTGGGATACCTCTAGCCACCTGACAACTACTGACAACAGAATATCTCAAGAAGGCAAATGCTAGTCGGGGACTAAACAAACCGTTTCGGACTGTTAGAGTAAGCATCTTAACCAGACACTGTCTTATTGCCTTCTGTAAAAGCTAAGGAAACGAGGAGGATGAAGAAAGTGTGAACACCTTCTATGCAAAAGCCAATCTCTAGCACAGACGCTGTTGTACCACATGGTAAAATACTTCTTCATCCACCTTTTGAAGCTGTTCGTAGTTGGTAGAGTCACTAAACTGGCCGATAAAGTGGGTAGTCAGTATGATAGAGCTTCTTGTGGCAAAACAGTGCGGTCTTAGGCCGAAGTGGTGTCTTTTGACAGCATCATCAACTAACCATTCGCGCAAACGAACATATCAAAAACTTTAGATAAGTTTGGCGAAGGGAACATAGCCGAACCCCAAAATTTAAGGTAAATCCCAGCAAAATAGGAAAAGCAATTTTTTAGATCTTCAACTACATTCGCACATCAAAATGCGTTTTTTTTAAATTTATTAATTAATTTTAAAATTTTGGGAATACAACACTGGGTAAAGGTTAAGCTACGTGAATTAACCGCTGCAGAATTAAGTGCGACTGTTTTTTGTCTTAAGTGCGCCGGCGAAATATTTTCTTGCAATTAATGCAAAAAAAGATGAATTAAGTGTCTTTCGCACTTACTACAAAATATACTAAATAAATTTATAATTAATTTATTTATTTATTATAATTACAACAGACAATTTTTTGATTTTCTTTGTAGGAATTAATTCAATTTTTTTTACACTGTAGTGTATATACGATACATGTTTAGAACTAGAAGACTATAAAACACATCACATTCAAGCCATCTCTATAGAGACACAGTGCGAGTTGTGTGCAGAAAATATGCGCAAGCAAGCACTATGCGACGCAGCCATAGAGATGCGCAGTATGCTGAGCTATGGCTGCCGCCTTGCTGGCGGCCGACACTGAGGCGGCGTGTCTGCGTGTGCGCGTGCTTGGTGTTGAAAATTTTGTGCAAATGAGCGAATAAACCAGTGCGGTTATTCGTCTCAAAATTTAAATATGAGCGAGCGAAAATTCTGTACAAATGAGCGAATAAACCAGTGCGGTCATTCGTCTCAAAATTTAAATATGCGCGACCGAAAATTCTGTGCAAATGAGCGAATAAACCAGTGCGGTTATTCGACTCAAAATTAAATATGAGCGAGCGAAAATTATGTGCAAATGAGCGAATAAACCAGTGCGGTTATTCGACTCAAAATTTAATATGAGCGAGCGAAAATTATGTGCAAATGAGTGAATAAACTAGTGCGGTTATTAGTCTCAAAATTTAATATGAGCGAGTGAAAATTATGTGCAAATGCGGTTATTCGACTCAAAATTTAAAAATTGAGCGAGCATAGGTGCTAGAATTTCGTGCTAGTGAGCGAATAAACCAATGCGGTTATTCGACTCAAAGTGCATAGATAATAAGTAGAGTTATATAGAGCAAATATGCAGTGTTGGCAGTCTGGGCAAGGGCTAGGAGGGAAAAGTCATTTCCTCGCAAGAAATTAATTAATTTTTTTTTCTTTCTTACTTTCCTTTCTCGAGCAGCAAGAAAATGAGTTACGGAAAGCATCAGTCGGCCTACAATGGCATCAAGAGGGCAGCGGAGCATGGGAAGACAAGCGAGTTCTCGTATTTGGGGCTTGAGGAAGCCAAGGTGCGGCTAACTTGTTTAGAGTAACAGTGGGAGCGGTTCAATGCCCTCCATGACGAGATAGCATCTCGGGCCAAGAGCGATGAGAGTGCTGATTTGGAGAGATCAATGGAGCGGGCGGAGCGACGGTACTTCGGAGCGAGTGGTGCACTGAACGCCAAGATCGAGCAATTGTGCCCAGCACGGTGCGTTGAGCAAGGCGCAAAGGAGCCAATTTCGGTGCAGGTGACAATGCCGTTCCAGCAGCACGACCAACAAAATCCTTGGGGAGAATTTGATGGAAGCATCACCAAATGGCATGGTTTTCGCAACAGATTTGTCGCTGCAGTGCACCGCAACGAGCAGATAGCGCCATCGTAGAAGTTCTCGTACTTGAGAAAGTCGCTCACCCATAAAGCAGCGCGCACTTTGGGTGAGTGGGAGCTGGCCGAAAACGGTTACCATGAAGCATGGGAGCGGCTCAACCAAATTTATGACCGGAAGTATCCCGTATGCCGAGAGTACTTGCGGAAATTTATTAAGTTGCCAGAGCTAGAGGGACCACCCACTGCGGAGAGCCTACAGCGTATGGCGAATGTGACCCATGAATCCATACGCCAACTAAAGGCACAGGGGTTACCAGTGGAACATTGGGACATGTTCGTTGTGCATATGCTCCAAGAGTGACTGGAGCGACACTGCCAAGCAATGGGAGCTACAAAGAAGCTCTGACTCTCCAAAGGTGGATGAGATGTATGCTTTCCTGGAGAAGCAGGCGTCTGCTCTACCAGCACGGGAGGCCAGGCGAGCGCATCAATTGGAGTACGGGCGCGATCGAGCAACGGGCGCAGTACCCAAGAGCAGGGAGAGAATGGGCCACGGTGTGAGTGCAACAGGAGCAGCACCGATACGAGCAAGCCAAGACAAGCTGTGCGCGATATGCAGCGCAGATCACGCAGTGTCCAGACTTCATGTCACTCAATTTCAGAACTAGACAAGAGCTAGTTGGCAAACGCAACCTGTGCCACAACTGCTTGAAGAAAGGGCATAAAGCGTCGGAGTGCTTTGCTGGGCCATGTTTGCGGTGCCCAGGGGCGCAGAAGCACAATAGCGTGCTATGTGCAAAAAGGAAGCCACAGCAGCAGGTGTTGGTGGACCAGCAGCCAAACGGGGAGCCGCCGCGACAACAATGCCGAAGGTTAAGAGCGACTGACGGTACAGCAACCTTGCAAAGCGTGCAAGGGTATCAGAGCCTGGGCGAAGTGGTAGTTTTAAGAGCTTTTTAAACTTAAAATTTAAACCACATAGTAGAGCATTAAAAAAAGAGCGAAAAATTCCTAATTGCATTCAAAATATATTGATTTTCAAGTCAGACGTATTTTTGAAAGCTCCTGTCGAAAAAAAAAGAATTAAATATATTGAAAAGGAATACGGAAAATTCCAATTTGACTCTATTATCGTATTCTAACTGGTGAAAACTACCACTGCTACATTCTATTGGTATTACGGTAAGATAATATAATATCAGTTAAAAATAAAAGTCTATAAAAGGAAAACAATGGAGGGCGACGGCGCCAGGCCGGACGACCCTGCCCCAAAAAAAAGGGAAAAAAAGAATCAAGAAGAGAAGTCATTGAATAAGGAATCTCTAGAGTCAAAAGATCAAATGGAAATGGAACAGTCAAAAGAAGAATGTCTATACGACAATAATCACAAGGGGCCCTTCACGGTCTATGCAGACACAATCAACAATAATGAGGAAAACCGCAAAGCAATCAACGCAATAACATTGACAAAAATACTTGTAAACGCAAAGATAAAAGGAGTAATTGAAGTGCTGAAAATTGGCTATGGACGCTGTAAAATTGTATTAAATTCCGCGGAAGCAGCTAACTCCCTTTGTAAAGACTCCCGTCTATTGGAAAAAGGATACATTCTTAAAATTCTGCCTCATTTTATTGGCAAAATGGGCATCATTTTCGATATTCCAACCGACATCTCTATCAAAGAGTTGGAAGAATCCATCTCTTCAACCATAGAAATTAAAAAAATAATTCGTGTTGAAAGACGCAGGGTGGATGAGTTTTCCGCCAGAATTCCAACCAAACGTGTCAAAATTCTTTTCAAGGGTAACGAAATTCCCGAATTCATTAATTTTGCTTACACTAAAGTTGCAGTAAGTCACTTTATACATTTCGCTCAATGCTTCAAGTGCTTTCGTTACGGACACTATGCTCAACATTGCAAGGCAAGCATGAGCAAGTGTAATAAATGTTTCAATGTACATAATGCGACAGAGGAATGCATGCCATTAAAATGCAGCAATTGCAATGAACCTCACGAATCAACAAACTTGAATTGCCCAGCTAGAACCAAAGCGTACGCCCTGGCCAAAATTATGACCATAGAAAACCTATCACGCTTTGAAACGAAAATTAAATACCCTCACCTTTTCAACAGGTTCGCCTCGCTTCAAGATGATACCTACGAATCTAACTTCCCTCAGCTAAACTCATATAATACAAATCATAAAGTTGTAAATAATAATTTAGTAGCTGCCAAGGCAATGCATAACATTCATTCTTATGCAAACATAACAAGGATACCACAAAAAACTAATTTAAACCAAAGGGTCTCTGCCAGAGTTGCAGCAGCGATGAAAGCACGAGAAGATATTATCAAAGATATTCGTAGTGATCACAAACCAAATCTCATCCAACAACACGGAACTATCGTCACTGATGAAAGCAGTACCCCATACAACGAAGAAACCTCGACGGAAACCTCACGTATAATTAATAAATCAATTAATCAATACAATCTTCCTACAGTTGTAATAAATTTGCTTCATTCTTATAAGGAACTCTTAAACATTAATAGTAAGGATCAATATTTAAATAAGATACAGATGAATTATGGAGTTTAAAATCTGTCAGCTTAATATTCAAAGTATCAAGAAACCTGGAAATAAAGAAAAACTTGACATTTTTTTACAAACAAATAAAATAGACATCGCAATCATAAGTGAAACATGGCTCAAAAATAATGCAAGTGCCAGTCTGGCCAAGTACAACTTCGCGCATAAAGCCCGAAATGATGGCTACGGAGGCGTCAGCATCTACATCAACAGAAAAATTAAATTTTCAATTTTAAAAATCCCAACAGAAGCAGAATGCATCGGCGTAGCTACACTGAACTTAAAACAAAATTTCAATATTATCAGCTCTTATTTCCCACCAAACAAATCCACAGAATTTTTCAAAATAGAAACAGAAAAAATGTTTTCGTATTTGCACTCTTTAAACAAAACTACAATAATAGGAGGAGACTTCAACGCTAAATCGACAACTTGGGGAAGCCCATCTGGAGATGCGAAAGGACTTGCTCTTGAAAATACCGCTATCAATAACGACTTTTTCTGCATTAACGACGGTTCTCCAACATATAAAACTCGGGATATTAGCTCAGTACTTGATCTTACATTTGTTAACAAACAACCAACTAACTTCAAATGGGCTTGCCAAAAAAGTAGCATCACCAACAGCAATCATCTTCCGATAATTATAAGCATTAAAAAAGTCCAAAAGGATGCACCACAGCACTCAAAACTAATCTTTTCTAAACTCCTACAGGATCTACCCAACATTGAATTTTCAGATAACATTTCTGATATTTCAAATTTAATTAGAAACACAATTAAGAAAAACACTATAAAACTAAAAGATAACAAATATATACCAAAAAGGTGGTGGAATTCCGAAACAGAAAGACTTATCAGGATTCGCAATGCTACCCGACTTAAATATTATACCACCAAAAAATTCGAAGACTGCATCCAACTTAATGAAGCACAGGAAGCTCTAACCAGGCATTTAGTGAAAATTAAAAGGACAAATTTCCAAACGTTAATAGAAGACCTGTCCAACCCTCCTTCAATACAGGATTGGTGGGGTATGATCAACAGAGTGAAAAAGTATGAACAGGAGAAGAAAGTTGGCAATTCCTTCACAAAGGAGCAGAACTATGAATTCCTCCAACAAATCTCTATCCAATCACCAAGCACCACACCCCTAACAAACCAGCTTTCAACCTTGAACATTCCTTCAACAACTCCGCTAGCCACATTCCAACAGATCGAAACATTTTTAAATTTAAGAAATCCACATTCAGCCCCTGGATGGGACGGAATCTCCTACAACATCCTTCAGCATCTAACAATGGATCAAAAGCTTAATATCTTCAATGTAATTCTAAAAATATGGGAAAAAGGCGACATACCAGAAGAATGGAGAATAATTAAAATCATCCCTATACTCAAGAAGAACTCGAACCCTGCAGATATTAAAAATTATAGACCAATAAGTCTCCTACCAACTTTTCTAAAAATTACCGAAGGGCTAATGAAACTAAAAATTGACAGTCATATTGATGAAAATAACCTACTCCCAGCTAGATCTTACGCATTTAGAAAATTTCACTCTACTTCTATGTGCATTAATGATCTCATAAACAATGTGATGCATTTAAAATCTCGAAAAATGCACGTACTGGGTATATGCTTAGATATTAGCAAAGCTTTCGATTGCGTTAATATTTATAAACTTCATAACATCCTCAATAATATGAACTTTGATAACAAAATAATCAACTGGATCTGCGATTTTCTTTTAAATAGAACGCTAACCCTGGGAACTGCCGCATTAAACACAAATCAAGGTGTATGCCAAGGCAGTGGGCTCAGTCCCATTCTCTTCAACCTTTATACAGCCTCTCTCCATCAAATTACTGATGACAACTGCAATATATTCCAATTTGTAGATGATTTCTTCTTCACTGTACACCACAAAAATGTGGATAATGCTATACACATTATAAAGGAGAAAATCCAAACCTTCGCCCAACTATGTAAAAATCTTGACCTTTCTTTCAACTTTCAAAAATCCAACATCATCCACTTCAACAATAGGAGTAAAAACATAGCCATTCAACTAAATAATATTACTCCAACAAATCAAACAAGTACAGAAAATCAAATACTTAGGAAGATACATTACATCAAATAATGTAGCAACGGAACACGTAAATCAAATAGTTTCAGCCACAAACCAAAAATACAACTTTCTGAACATACTCAGCGGTTGTAAATTTGGCATCCAACCAATTAAAGCCTTATATCTTTACAAAGCTTTTGCTCGTGCTAAACTAGAATATGCGACATCTAGTTTTGCAAACATTAATAAAACAGCATTGAAAAAACTCCAAACTTGTTGTAACGCGAACCTCAGAAGATGTATGGGACTCATCTGTTCAACCCCCATTCACATCTTATATCATATGGCAGCCGTACTACCGATAAAATTCAGATTAAAACTGAACACTGCGAAGGAGTTAGCGAAATGCTTTGCACTAAATCTTCCAATCACCAATATTTTATTTCTCAATGACCGATTAAAATCAAGCTATGGTTGCATATTCAAAGAATTTAAAACAATTTTCACAGACATTGGTATCATCCAGCATCTACTTCCTTCTACAAAGAAATTAAATTGACTTCTTCAAAGGGACTCAAAAAAATAAAAATGAAGGGAACGAGACCGTCATCAATGCCTTATTCAAAGAAAAAATGAACTTTCTCTACTCAAATAATTTTTAAATATTTTTTACTGATGGCTCCGTCAAAGATGATCTCTCAGGGGCTGCTTTTCTGCATGTAAACTCCAACTCAACGAAAAGTTTCTATATTAAAAAGAAACTATCAATGTCAGAGGAACTCTTGGCTATTGACAAAGCCGTAGACTTCGCAATTGAAAATAACCAAACAAAAATCGCCATACTTACAGATAGCAAAAGTGGAGCACTAAACCTCTTAAACCACAATTCCAATAATTTCATTGCTTCACAAATAATATCAAAAATTAAAAATAGCACTATGGAGTCACTATATATTCAATATATCCCAGGCCACAGCAAAATAAATCTCAACGAGCGAGTCGATAAAGGAGCCAAAAATGCAGGTCATGAAGGTGAGGAAGTTGACTTCCCATGGCCACTCCAAGATGCAATAAACAAGATACAGCATGAAATCCAACAACAATGGAAAAGGAAATATGTCAATCTAATTTCTGAAAAAGGCACGAACTATGGAGAACTGTTTCCCGATATTCTGAAAAATCCTTGGTTTAAAAAAAATAATAACTTGAATCCTAAAGAAGTCAAGCAAATTAACCGCATCCTATCAGGACACGCTTTCTGTAACAAGACGCTGAAGAAACTAAGAGTAATTGAAGATGGAAACTGTGAAGTTTGCCAATGCCCTGAAGACCCAGAACACATTATCTTTCATTGTACTAAATATAATTTGCCAAGAAATTCTTTCCCAGCACTTATACAATTCAACTCTCTAAGAACCCTAATCCAGGCTAAAGAAGACCACGCCTTCAAAATAATCACCGACTTTTTAAAGGATATTGATATCTATATATAAAACTTAAGTTTCAAATTTTATGGTGGTGGCGTTATAACTGTCCAAGTTTGGCCAAATAATTCTTCATCGCTGAAGTAACTTAAAAAAAAAAAATAATAAAAAAAAATTCCTAATTGTTCAACTTACTATAAGAATGAGGGTTTATGGGCGGATCCTGAGTTTTGGAAGGCGAGAGTTAGGAGCAAATATGGTGGCTAGAGCCATTACGGCGAAAATGCCAAATGAGGTGCAAGGCATTGCCATATATGAGAGCATGTTTGGGCAAATCATTTTCGGGGCACAACCCTATGAGAGAGATAGAAGGGCCGATGCTATAGTTGCTTCGATAGAATGTATCGATAACAAAAGGTTAGACGAGTTACTTCAGCGCCTGTGGCAAATAGATCAGGTGGAGACGATAACTCGCTGGAGAACAGATGAGGAGCAGGAAGTGGAGCAAAATTGTATGGAGATTTATACTAAAGATGAAACAGGGCGTTTTATTGTGACAATTCCAGTGAAAGAGACGGTGCAAGGTTTAGGCACTTCAAGAGCAATAGCATTGCGCAGGTTTATGCACTTGGAGCGGAAATTAGAGAAAGACTCAGAGCTGAGAGAGCAATACGTAGATTCATGAGAGAGTATGAGAGATGAGGGCATATGAAGTTGCGCTATACAACCACCAAGAGTGGAAGAGCCAGTTTATTATATCCCACATCACTGTGTTACCAAAAAATTTCTGGTGGTTTTTGACGCTAGCTGCCAAACGAATCATGGCATCTCTCTGAATCAAGTGCAATGTTTGGGCGAGAAATTGCAAAAAGACCTTTACGAAATCGTAATGAGATTTAGGCATCATAAGATTGCGATATGTGCCGACATCAAGAAGATGTTCCGACAGGTGCGTGTTGCCGAAAGGCTATTGAATTTGCAAAGAATCTTTTGGCGAGAGCATAGTGGTGAGCCATTACGAGAATACTGGTGAGCAAGAGAAGAAGAGACGTCAGTGCTAAGACTGAAATGGCTAATAGAGGAAGACAAATTCCCTTTTGTGGTGAAGACTCCTGATTTGGTCGGTGAGGCGACTAAAAGAAAGATAGTCAGTTGTGTGGCACAACTATACGATCCTGACGGGTTTATAACTCCAGTCACTATCAAGGGGAAAATTATTATACAATATTTATGGAGATTGAGCCTAGACTGGGATACAATAGTACCATCAGAGATACTGGAAAGATGGGAAGACTTTTTGGAAGAGATAAGGCATTTAGAGCAATTAAAATTAGCAGGTGGATTGGTACCACAACAGATGCTAAGGTCCAGATTCATGGATTTGTGGACGCATCGATGAGCGCGTATGGTGCAGTAATTTATATGCGAATTGATTATGGCAACTAGCAAATGGAGGCAAATTTACTGACGTCTAAGGCGCGCGTAGCTCCTTTGAAGACGATTACAGTACCAAAGCTTGAACTGTCAATATAATAATTCTACAACTGCAATAAGAAGATGAATACCGATTTCCACCGACTATTCGAAAAGGTTCAACAACTGGCAGATCAACACATCCAGAAGGAAGACTCCAAGCTACAATCTCACACCCACTTCAAAAAAAGGCCAACAAAACAGGAACCAACAAAATTTACGCGTCAATTTTAATGGGAGAAGTTCCGAAGTTAAGAAGCGACAGGAGAAGTTCCTAACCGCCAAATATGGTTTCCATCAGATGAGTGTAATACGAAAGAGACTGGCTTTGGAGATGTGGCTGTATGATGAAGTGCAGACACTCTTTGATCACCGGGCGAAGCCATCGTGGTAGACAACGATGAAATTTTAGATATGGACACAGATGACATAAGAATATCTCATATCATTAATTTATTGTCAGTCTGTAAACGACCACAATCGGAAATATCGAAATTTAGCAGCGATCTTTTGAAGCGTGCTAAAACGATATAAACATTTACTATTTTTTTATCTTATTTTCTTAAATTATTTTTGTATTTAATAAAAAAAAAATATATATATATATATATATATATATATCTTTGACTTTAATTGTAAATGTTTATAAATTTAAGAAAAATAATAACAAAGAAATGGTTATAATTTTAGCTTTGCATAATTTTGTCTTTAGAAACAGTGTAAGCGAAACTTCTTACACATAATTTATTTTAATATTATAGTTAAGCAGCTTAATGCATTTAAATATTAGTTAAGAATCTTAAATATTTTTATATACGTATACATACGTGACTTTTAATTTAATTTAAAGACCATATATAATATAAATCTTATTATTATAAAAATATTAATTCGCATCAGAAACTAATTGATAATTCATATACATATGTAATGGAAAGAAAGAAACATTAAACAAAAGCATTAGAAAAATTATAAAATTAGTTGCAAAATGTTGCAAAAACAACAACAAAATTTTGTTGTGTTAAATCTCAGATTAAAACTAAATAAATTTTGGGCTTAAGTTTTAATAGTAAATTCACAAAAACAAAATTTTACATTTAAGTTTTGAAAAGAAAATATGTGTAGTTAAACCAGTAATTGAAAAGAAATTTTAGCAATTTATATAGTCAAAAAATTTACAGTTGCCACTAACCATTAGTATCACTTTTTACAATGACAAGAATACCATTTTGATTTTGACATACTACAAAAAGGAAAATCAAATAACAACGCAGACGCACTTTCCAGAATCAAAATTGATTCAGAAACCTTAAAACAAATGATTCCTAAAGAAACCGATGATAAAGCTAAAAAAAAAACATTAATTATAACAAGGGGAATGGCTGCCAAAAAACATGCAGACCAACAAAAACAAGTAAAATGCAAAACCCAAGAGAAGTCTGATCAACTTCATATCTGGGACTGCACATCTATCACTGACGTCAGATACATTATAAAATTGGAATTTGAAAAAGCGAACGATATAAATATGAAGAGTACTCAATTAATCTATGAAAAATATAAGAATATATTGAGCGTAAGGTACAACGATAATCCACCGAAATCCGTTTCGATTCTGGAGAAGTTGTCACCTCTTAATACAAAAACTATGCATAGTAGATCTAGTGATAACTATACGAAATACGTTTCGATTATGGAGAAGCTAGCATCTGAAATAAAAAAATTAAAAGTCGACATTTTAGCGCTATCGAATAAAGATATAATTTTTGAAGGTATACAAAAAGAAGAATTTAATGATATATTTAACAAGCTGCAGGAACAGCAGATTAAAGAAAATCGTTTCGCATACAAGATTATTATATATGGACCCCCTAAAGGAATTGAAAACGAAATAATTAAATATAAATTAATAAATGTATATCACAACTCAACACATGGAGGACACCTTGGTATAAGAAAAACCACTCTAAAACTAAAACAAAGTTATGTGTGAAAAAATATGAGTCGAATGGTGAAAGATTTTATAAAAAACTGTGACAAATGCGCACAAAACAAAATAACTAAACATATACACGAAAAAGAAACAATAACAGACGCACCAAACACTAGTTTTGAAGTACTTGAAATAGACACAGTTGGACCACTAAGAATGTCAGAGAGATTGAGATACATACTCACAATACAGTGCGAACTGACAAAATTTGTAATAGCACACCCAATAGAAACCAAAGACGCTAAAGCCATAGCTAAAACTGTAGTAGAACAATGTATCTTAAAATATGGCCATTTTAAGACACTAAAATCAGATAGAGGCACTGAGTTCACAAATAAGCTCATGCACAACATTTGCAAATTCCTAGACATTGAACAACAATTCTCAACACCATACCATCACCAAACATTAGGATCAGTAGAAAGAAATCACCACGTATTAAATGAATTCATGTTATCTTTTACCAACGACTATGACTGGCACAATTGGATCCCGTTCTATACCTTTGCATATAATAAAACCCCCCATGTAGACACACAATATACACCTTTTGAGCTTGTATATGGCAAATTACCACACCTCTCAAGTACTGACAGCCAAGAAAATCCAAAAATATACAATATGGATAACTACGCTAACGAACTCAGAATTAGATTACATTATTCAATAAATAATGCAAAAGCATTAATCGAAAAATCGAAACTACAAAAAAGTGTTGTAGCACAAAAACATATAAACACACAAGAGATATATATATCGGAGATATGGAATTAGTAAGAAATATGAATAGAAAGAAAAACCAAAAACCTTACAATGGTCCTTATAGAGTAATTGAAATTCGGAGTGTAAATTGCCTATTAGAAATAAAAGGAGAAATAAATGAACGCCATAAAAACTTATTTAAAAAATATATAACTTTAAGATAAACAAGAAAAATAACATAAATATGTTTAGAAAACATACATATAAACAAGTAAAGTAACATAAATATGTTTTTTCCCAGTAGGATAAGAGGTAGGTAGAAGTAGGATAATGTATGTATATAAACACAAACGCCAACACCATACGCGGCGTAGGCACATGCAATGTGAGCGGAGACCCAACATAAGTACATCGAACTCTCATATAAGAGTGTCCACGTTATAAAGCGCAAACAGCGCGCACGTTTTTGATTACGCTGCATTCTAATGTTCAATGCCCTCGAACGAATGTACGCTGGCATTGACCGTGATACTTTCCGCTGACATTGCAAAAGCCCTCTTTATGTATTAAGAACCATAATATATACTAAGACTTAGCACATAGGAAATTAAAGTATAAATAGCAATAAGGTTGTATCAATAAATCAGATTCGATCTGGAAACCAAACTTATCGCTTCTCATTCAATATTTGGCTGTACTCTAGTAGTCGCCGATTGAAATTGTGCGCTAGCTCTCGCGCCGCTATATAATACATTGAGCCCATCAGTACATGGCGATCATACATTTCGCTTCTCACACAAATATCTGGCTGTACTCTTGAAGTCGCCGAATTAAATTGTGCGCTAGCTCTCGCGCCGTTATACAATTCTTGCCCATCTTTACATGGCGATCCTGCCAAACTGGCAATTCTGATATCAATCCTGCCTAATTATTAAAAACCACAACACTCTTAAAATAATTCTAAAACTGCAATAAGAAGATGAATACCGATTTCCACCGACTATTCGAAAAGGTTCAACAACTGGCAGATCAACACATCCAGAAGGAAGACTCCAAGCTACAATCTCACACCCACTTCAAAAAAAGGCAGTAATAAGACAATATAAAATCGACCAAAGTTGTTTTCAAAATGCAGTGCGGTCCAAAAAAATGAATATTTGTGAGCGTTTACCGAACCAACAAAATTTACGCGTCAATTTTAATGGGAGAAGTTCCGAAGTTAAGAAGCGACAGGAGAAGTTCCTAACCGCCAAATATGGTTTCCATCAGATGAGTGTAATACGAAAGAGACTGGCTTTGGAGATGTGGCTGTATGATGAAGTGCAGACACTCTTTGATCACCGGGCGAAGCCATCGTGGTAGACAACGATGAAATTTTAGATATGGACACAGATGACATAAGAATATCTCATATCATTAATTTATTGTCAGTCTGTAAACGACCACAATCGGAAATATCGAAATTTAGCAGCGATCTTTTGAAGCGTGCTAAAACGATATAAACATTTACTATTTTTTTATCTTATTTTCTTAAATTATTTTTGTATTTAATAAAAATAAAAAAAAAAAAATATATATATATATATATCTTTGACTTTAATTGTAAATGTTTATAAATTTAAGAAAAATAATAACAAAGGAAATGGTTATAATTTTAGCTTTGCATAATTTTGTCTTTAGAAACAGTGTAAGCGAAACTTCTTACACATAATTTATTTTAATATTATAGTTAAGCAGCTTAATGCATTTAAATATTAGTTAAGAATCTTAAATATTTTTATATACGTATACATACGTGACTTTTAATTTAATTTAAAGACCATATATAATATAAATCTTATTATTATAAAAATATTAATTCGCATCAGAAACTAATTGATAATTCATATACATATGTAATGGAAAGAAAGAAACATTAAACAAAAGCATTAGAAAAATTATAAAATTAGTTGCAAAATGTTGCAAAAACAACAACAAAATTTTGTTGTGTTAAATCTCAGATTAAAACTAAATAAATTTTGGGCTTAAGTTTTAATAGTAAATTCACAAAAACAAAATTTTACATTTAAGTTTTGAAAAGAAAATATGTGTAGTTAAACCAGTAATTGAAAAGAAATTTTAGCAATTTATATAGTCAAAAAATTTACAGTTGCCACTAACCATTAGTATCACTTTTTACAATGACAAGAATACCATTTTGATTTTGACATACTACAAAAAGGAAAATCAAATAACAACGCAGACGCACTTTCCAGAATCAAAATTGATTCAGAAACCTTAAAACAAATGATTCCTAAAGAAACCGATGATAAAGCTAAAAAAAAAACATTACTTATAACAAGGGGAATGGCTGCCAAAAAACATGCAGACCAACAAAAACAAGTAAAATGCAAAACCCAAGAGAAGTCTGATCAACTTCATATCTGGGACTGCACATCTATCACTGACGTCAGATACATTATAAAATTGGAATTTGAAAAAGCGAACGATATAAATATGAAGAGTACTCAATTAATCTATGAAAAAGATAAGAATATATTGAGCGTAAGGTACAACGATAATCCACCGAAATCCGTTTCGATTCTGGAGAAGTTGTCACCTCTTAATACAAAAACTATGCATAGTAGATCTAGTGATAACTATACGAAATACGTTTCGATTATGGAGAAGCTAGCATCTGAAATAAAAAAATTAAAAGTGGACATTTTAGCGCTATCGAATAAAGATATAATTTTTGAAGGTATACAAAAAGAAGAATTTAATGATATATTTAACAAGCTGCAGGAACAGCAGATTAAAGAAAATCGTTTCGCATACAAGATTATTATATATGGACCCCCTAAAGGAATTGAAAACGAAATAATTAAATATAAATTAATAAATGTATATCACAACTCAACACATGGAGGACACCTTGGTATAAGAAAAACCACTCTAAAACTAAAACAAAGTTATGTGTGAAAAAATATGAGTCGAATGGTGAAAGATTTTATAAAAAACTGTGACAAATGCGCACAAAACAAAATAACTAAACATATACACGAAAAAGAAACAATAACAGACGCACCAAACACTAGTTTTGAAGTACTTGAAATAGACACAGTTGGACCACTAAGAATGTCAGAGAGATTGAGATACATACTCACAATACAGTGCGAACTGACAAAATTTGTAATAGCACACCCAATAGAAACCAAAGACGCTAAAGCCATAGCTAAAACTGTAGTAGAACAATGTATCTTAAAATATGGCCATTTTAAGACACTAAAATCAGATAGAGGCACTGAGTTCACAAATAAGCTCATGCACAACATTTGCAAATTCCTAGACATTGAACAACAATTCTCAACACCATACCATCACCAAACATTAGGATCAGTAGAAAGAAATCACCACGTATTAAATGAATTCATGTTATCTTTTACCAACGACTATGACTGGCACAATTGGATCCCGTTCTATACCTTTGCATATAATAAAACCCCCCATGTAGACACACAATATACACCTTTTGAGCTTGTATATGGCAAATTACCACACCTCTCAAGTACTGACAGCCAAGAAAATCCAAAAATATACAATATGGATAACTACGCTAACGAACTCAGAATTAGATTACATTATTCAATAAATAATGCAAAAGCATTAATCGAAAAATCGAAACTACAAAAAAGTGTTGTAGCACAAAAACATATAAACACACAAGAGATATATATATCGGAGATATGGAATTAGTAAGAAATATGAATAGAAAGAAAAACCAAAAACCTTACAATGGTCCTTATAGAGTAATTGAAATTCGGAGTGTAAATTGCCTATTAGAAATAAAAGGAGAAATAAATGAACGCCATAAAAACTTATTTAAAAAATATATAACTTTAAGATAAACAAGAAAAATAACATAAATATGTTTAGAAAACATACATATAAACAAGTAAAGTAACATAAATATGTTTTTTCCCAGTAGGATAAGAGGTAGGTAGAAGTAGGATAATGTATGTATATACACACAAACGCCAACACCATACGCGGCGTAGGCACATGCAATGTGAGCGGAGACCCAACGTAAGTACATCGAACTCTCATATAAGAATGTCCACGTTATAAAGCGCAAACAGCGCGCACGTTTTTGATTACGCTGCATTCTAATGTTCAATGCCCTCGAACGAATGTACGCTGGCATTGACTGTGATACTTTCCGCTGACATTGCAAAAGCCCTCTTTATGTATTAAGAACCATATTATATTCTAAGTCTTAGAACATAGGAAATTAAACTATAAATAGCAATAAGGTTTTATCAATAAATCAGATTCGATCTGGAAACCAAATTTATCGCTTCGCATTCAATATTTGGCTGTACTCTAGTAGTCGCTGATTGAAATTGTACGGTAGCTCTCGCGCCGCTATATAATACATTGAGACCATCAGTACATGGAGATCATACTTTTCGCTTCTCACCAAATATCTGGCTGTACTCTCGAATTAAATTATGCGCTAGCTCTCGCTTCGTTATACAATTCTTTGAGCCCATCTTTACATTGTCCATCTCCTCGCATATGCTGATGACAACGACATAATTGGACGTAGCAAGCAAGATGTCACTTATGCATTTTCCGCAATTGAAAAAGAATC
The DNA here is from genome assembly GCA_920105625.2 of Clusia tigrina. NCBI lineage: Eukaryota > Metazoa > Arthropoda > Insecta > Diptera > Clusiidae > Clusia > Clusia tigrina. The sequence continues at coordinate 354,686,416 of OV050030.1, read as the reverse complement.
AGCGAAAGTGGGTATGACGGTGAACGAGGGCAAGACAAAGTATATGCTGTCCACCAGCAGGATACTCGGCGTTTAGGATCCCATGTTACAGCGGACAACTATACTTTTGAAGTTGTCGAGGAATTTATATTCCTTGGCTCCGCCATTAACACGGAAAACGACATGAGCCTGGAGATTGAACGAAGAGTCACGCGTGCTAATAGGTGTTACTATGGGCCCACTAAGCAAATGTGAAGTAGAGCCCTCTCTCGCCCAACAAAACTGACACTCTACAAGACGCTCATCCTACCCGTGCTATGGCGCAGAAGCTTGGGTTGTGTAGCAGACTGATGCAGCCGCGCTTGGGGTGTTCTAGAGGAACATTCTTCGCAAAATCTTCGGTACAATTCGTGTCGGCGACGACTACCGTATTCGGATGCACCATGAATTGTACGAGCTCTACGCTTATATTGACATAGTCAGACGCATCACTATACATCGTCTGCGCTGGCTTGGACATGTCGTGCGTATCAATGAAGAAGCTCCAGCGAAAAAGATGTTCGAAGCAGAAGCCGCTGGACGACGACGTAGGGGACGACCATGCCTCCGATGGAAGGACCAAGTCTAGGAAACCGTAACCACGCTTGGCATCGCAGATTGGAGAAGACGCGCCTGGCGAGCGCTGTTAAATTAGGCCGTAACCCGATAGCGGGTTTTTTCGCAGATTCTGCGATTAGACCCCGAAAGTAAGTAAGTAAGTTAGGCACCACCATCTTCTTCATAAAGGAAATAATGTAGGCAGCCGCATTTCAACTGTAAGTAAACAAACAATTCCAAATGGTCAATTAAATGCTCACACCAGCAGCTAAGATGGAACCGAAACATATTTTCGAATCGTGCCTATAAACATACATTATATAAACAAATTAATTCAAACGTTTGCATTCCTAGATGAAGGTACTGAGGCAAACATTAATTGAAAAAGAAACTTGGCGTATCTGGAGAACACAGTTTTTTGTATTTGAAATGGACTGGCAATACAACTCGAAGTGAAAACGACTCTCGGAAGGCAACAATCCAAATTACCAATGGCACTAATGGTAATAAATTTGAACTAATGGAGCCTTGACCTACCAGTGTAGATGATAAATATTGAGGAAATTGTAGGAAAATATCGGTACCTGAAAGGATTGCCTATGTAGTCTTACATAAAAGCCGTACCAAAAATCATAATTGGGCTTAACAAATGGTGGCTAGCCGTGCCGATTAAAGTTATAGAAGGCAAGCGAGAGTCAACCGATTGCAGAAAAATGTCGATTAGGGTGGACTATTCAAGGTTTCGTCGCGCATCATACACAAGAGTTCCAACTAAACGTGCAAGTATTCGATTGGGGTTAAGGGGGTAGTCCTCAGGGTAGTGATATGCGTAATATAGTCCTATGTTGGATCCTTGGCCTATACTCTACCAAGACCGTTAGCGCGTGACGATGAGTCACATCCTGCTCGAGGTGACCCTGCCACTTACTGAACACAACGGATCTAGACTGGAGAGTCAATAAACACTTCCCCCCTAATCCAGGGTGTTATGCGTGTCCGTGCCTATTGGATGGGTTTTGCAGTCAGGGGGTTATCCGCGTAGACTGTATTCGAACGGCGCCTCTCCGAAACCAGGCCGCATCGAGGAGCAACGGTGGCCTTACCGTAGCATTGGGCTTTGGCACGGTAGACCGCCATTTCCCTCAAAAAAGCCTTGACTGCCCAAGCTTTCGAGGGAGGGCAGTCGTACGAAAAATATGGAACGAAACATAAACAAAAAAAACATAAAAACCACCCCGGTGCTTTGCACCACGCACTCAGAGGATGAGTTGCTGGCCTCCAGTCAGGAGACCATGGAAGCCGACGATGGCAAGAGCACGTCGGCAAATATTGAACCCACTGCTAGGCGATTTAACAGTCGTAAAAATCGAGGTGCCAAGCGGACCAAACCTTCTAGCGGCATCAGCTTATATGGCGCACAACAGTGAAGAGGTAGCGACCCTGGTCGCCAATGCTGCTGCCAAAAATGTCCCACTCCTTCTGGGATGCGACGCCAACGCGAGGCACACGCTATGGGGTAGCATCGAGGATAATGAAAGGGGTGAGTAACTTTTTAACTTTATAAATAATTCGAACCTTACAGTATGTAACAGAGGGAATACTCCCACATTTACCTTCCCCAGCTCTAATAAATGTGCTGGATGGGAAGAAGTCCTAGATTTAACTCTAATTTCAGAAGATGCATCAGTCCAGGTAGGAGAATGGAGGGTATCCAACAAGTTGGATAGTCGGACCATAGTTGGATAGTTTTCAATGTAAATTTGAAAACCGGAGATGCAATTTCTTATAGAAACCCCAGGAGAATAATGTGGGATACTTTTACGAGGGTAGCTAGCTCAAAATTTAAAATTTCTAAGACAATGAAACTCGAATCTACTGAGGCGATAGACAAAAAAGTGGGGAATGTTGAGGAAGCTCTTAATATAGCTTACAAGTGCGCTTGTCCGGTCACTAGGAGTAGAAAAACTCTTCCACCATGGTGGACCAAAAAATTATCGGATCTCAGGAAGAGAACCAGGAATCTGTTTAACCAATGTTATAGGGACGAAGATTGGGCACGATATAAAGGGAGTCTCAAAACTTACAAAAAATCTATCAGGGAAGCCAAGAAAAATGGCTGGAGAGAATTTTGTGAATCAATTGAGGCAACCTCTACTTCAGCAAGACTCAGCAAGATAGTGTCCAAGAAACACATCAGCTCCTCTTTCCTTAGAAAGACGGATGGTGCATGGAAACATCTTCTGAAACACTTGATTTCTTACTTCAAACACACTTCCCAGATTGTAAAGATACCGCGCATGTATCTCAATTACCCGTTATGGACAATCAGATGCCACCGGTTTGTGACCTGATATTTACGGACGAAAAAATCAAACACTCGATAAATTGTTTCTCGCCTTATAAATCGCCGGGCTTGGATGGGATTTTCCCAATCATGCTGCAAAGGTTACAGGTTGTGGTGATCCCATGGCTAAAAAGAATATATAAGGCATGTATACGCTTCAACTACATCCCCCTCAGTTGGAGGAAGGTAAAGGTAGTTTTCATCCCATAGGCGGGGAAGATTGGGCATGAGTCGGCAAAAGATTTTAGACCCATTAGTCTTATGTCGTTTCTTCTCAAAACAATGGAGAGGGCTCTGGAAATCCACCTTAGGCATACAGTGGATCAGTTCCCCCTCTCGAAGTCGCAACACGCATATCTCAGGGGTAAATCTACGGAAACAGCTTTGCATGAGGTAATTCGATCAGTAGAAAAGACAATCCACCATAAACAGTACACGTTGGCGGCCTTTCTGGACATAGAAGGGGCTTTTAACAACGTTAGTAACAAAGCAATTCTGGACTCTCTCACCAGGGTAGGGGTTGAGGAAGTTCTTGGCGAGTGGATAGTTACAATGCTTAGAACTAGGGTCATTCAGTCTGAGCTGGGTAACACGGATCGCATTAAACACGTCAGCAGAGGAACACCACAAGGTGGGGTGATTTCACCCCTATTGTGGCTATAGTGGGGTTAAGACGGTAGCATACGCGGACGATGTAGTGATAGCTGTATCAGGCATGTTCCCCAGTGTAATAAGTGATATTATGCAAAAGGGGCACAGGATGTGGACGATGTGTGAATCCAGAAAAGACAGAACTGATACTTTTCACTAACAAGACCAAGATTCCGATCTTTAAGCTTCCGACACTTAATGGACAACAGCTAAAGCTAGCGGAGAAAGCGAAATACTTGGGAGTTATTCTGGACCCCAAGCTAAATTGGAGAACCAATATAGAGTTACGGGTCAGGAAAGCCCACGTAGCTTTCTACGCATGCAAGAAAATGTTTGGGAAAAAATGGGGACTACGCCCCCATATCACTCACTGGATGTACGAAGCAATCGTGCGTCCAATACTAACTTACGGTTCAATAGTCTGGTGGCCAGCTCTAGATAAGGGTTATAACGTTCAGAGACACAGTAGAGTTCAAAGAACAGCTGCCGCTGGCATTGCAGGCAGCCTGAGGGCATGTCCAGCGGAGGCACTGAACGTATTGATACACATCCTCCCTATCGACCTGTACATTAAGAACGTAGCCTGCAACAGTGAGCTAAAGTTGAAAGCGACAAACTGCTAGTCTGAGCGAATGTAGGGTCATGGTAAGGTGCTATACACAGTGCCGAGGTAATTAACACAAATGACGACAGATTACATAGTACCTCAACTGGACTTCAAAAAGGACTTCAAGGTTAGATTTCCCTCAAGAAAATTGTGGTCGAGAAGGAAACTCCAAATGGAGTACGATATACCCATTTATACGGACGGGTCAAAAATGGACCTGGGTGTGGGGTCGGTTGTCTTTTCCCCGCACGCTAACATTAACTACTGTACACGCCTACCCGATACAGCTACAGTTTTTCAGGCGGAAGTACTCGCGATCAGAGAGGCATGTCGACAGATCACCCACCATATTAGAGAAGGGCAGAGGAGCACGGTTGCTATTTTTGTGGACAGCCAGGCTGCCATAAAAGCCCTACAATCAAACACCATCAACTCCAAACTGGTCAGACAGTGCAGGGAGTAACTTGGGGCGCTAGGTCACCATGCCGACATCACAATCATCTGGGTCCCCGGACACAGGAATATAGATGGATATGAGAAGGCTGATGAATTGGCGCGCAGAGGAGCCTCTCTCGATCTAACCCATGTGGAACTAGTACCTGCTTCCATGGGTGCGATTAGGAGGGGCATCTACATGCACTGTCTTTCCTTAGCGGGCAATAGATGGAGGACACTTACAACATGTAGTACATCCCGGGCGACCTAGCCAGTCTTTAACACAGCGAGATCTAGGGATCTCATAAACAGGGACCGCAGGGCCTTTACGGGTCACTGGCTCGTGGGTACTCATGCAGAGAAATTGCAGAGACCGTACAATACCCATTGTAGAAGTTGTGGAAACTCAGAAGAGAAGGATACATTAATCCATTTTCTTTGCGAATGCCCGGCTCTGGCGGCCTCAAGAAATAGAACACTAGGAAACTATTTCCTAGCGAGTTTATCCGATCTCTCGGATGTAAAACCGAAAGATCTTTTAAGATACCAGAACTCCACAAAGTGGATTTAGTGAATAATCCATCGTTTTCTCCGGCGTTAGGAGAGGTTGTGGTATCAAAACGTCGCTAAGGCGATAATTGTGATCCATGTGAGGACTGACTTGGATCAGCCACTGAAACCAACCAACCAACCAACCATACGATTGAAAACAAGGTTACCAGGAACTGAATGAAAATATGGAGGAATTTTTCAATATAGAGAATCCCAAGAACACTAAATTATTCTCCCCTGATGACAAGAAGGCTATACGAATTTTGAACGATACGTGCCAGAAGGTTGAAGGTCGATACGAAGTTGGCTTACTGTGGCGCGACAGTAATGTTAAATGACCGGAGAGTTATTCCTTCGCTTTTAAGCGACATATGTGTCTACGCAAAACATTTTCGAAAGATTCTATTATTATAACTTGTTCGCTAAAGGTTACGCCTGCAAATTGAATAGCAATAAAATAGCGATTCAAAACGACAAAACCTGATATCTGCCTACCTTTATTGTAAGGAACCAAAATAAACCTGAAAAGGTGCGTCTGGTATGGGATGCCGCAGCTAAAGTTTCGTTCAACGATTACCCACTAACCGGCCCAGATTTACCCAATTCGCTAATTGAAGTGTTGCTGGCGCTTAGAGCCGGAAAGGTGGCAGTGTGTGGAGACATCGCTGAAATGTTCCACAGAGTCAAGGTTCGGGAAGCTGGCATGCACATTTGGTGGGATATAAGCGACATGCACATGTGGTGGGACATAAACGACATGCACATGTGGTGGGATATAAACGAAATGCACATGTGGTGGGACATAAACGACATGCACATGTGGTGGGATATAAACGACAACATCGACCAACCCAGCGACTACGAAATGCATGGCTTGACATTTGGAACCAGCTGTGCACCATGCATAGTACATTTCGTACGCGATAAAAATGCCGAGCTGTTTCAAAAGGAGTTCCCAAGGGCAGTGGAAGTCATACGCCAATATCATTATGTAGACGATTTTATCCACAGCAAAATTGATAAAAACAAGTGCAATCGCTTTGGCAACACTGGTGCAGCAAATCCACTCAGCCGCTGGATTCACTGTAAAAAATTGGGCATCTAACTCTGAAGTGGTACTGAGGCATCTCAACGAAAATCCTGAAGGGGCAAGACTCTCGGGAGTGGGACTCTACAACCAAAGACCTAGGTATGTATTGGGACCCTACTAACGATTTGTTTAATTATATCTTCAAGTTCGCAAGACTACGCCGAGATGCCATTAGTTAACCGCATGCACCTACTAAAATAGAAACGCTGCAAGTTTTGATGTCGATTCTCGACCCATTGGGTTTTATTTCATGCTTTACAATCGGTCTCAACATTTTTTTTCAAGACATCTGACGCTCTGGCACAGGCTAGGATGAGCCACACAATGATCATCTTTAGAAGAAGTGGCTCCAATGGAAAACTATAATCCCGATTATACTGTCAGGGTACCAAGATGTTACTCACCTACTATGAACACAGCAGAGGAGATTCAATTACATACATTTGTTGATGCGGGAATACACGCGTACACCCTTATCTTTTATCTACGCGTCGTTAATGCCCATTCCTCTTCAGTTACTTTGGGGGCTGCTAAATCCAAAGTAGCACCGCTGCGACCTCTTTCAATTCCACGATTGGAACTAAAGCCCGCCGTAATTGGGGTAAGGCTGGATATACAGGTATTAAACGTTCGTCGTATAAGTACTACATCGCAATTCTGGTGGACGGATTCGAAGACGACCCTCAGATGGCTCCGATTAGATCCTAAAAACTTTCAGCAATTTTTAACGCACACAGTTGGCGAAATACTGTAATACACAAAACCCATGCAGTGGCTATGGGTATATCGAAATTGAACCCGGCGGACCTTGCTGCAACAAAGACCACTTCTCGCATCGATTACGTTGGTTTTAACGCCCGGTTTTTTTATTGTTTAATGACAAGCACTGGCCGATTTGCGAATCGTTTGGAGCAGCAAATGACGCCGAACTTAAACGTCACGTATACGCCATCCTAAAATTCGAAATGTATCACCCGAATGTAGAATATTTCCTCATGTTGGAAGCGCCTACAACAGCCATGGCAAAGTTTATTTTGTTCTTCAAAAGAGCTGTAGCTGCTTCGAAGCGTCTTCAGAAGCCTGACAACGTGACATGATATGTACGAGAGTGCTCGAATATGGAAATTCTTTCAAAGTCGAGAATACAGCCAAAAAATATATATTCTGAAACGCGGAAAGCATATTGAAAAAAAAAAACATTTTTGTCAATCTCTACTTAGATGAGAACGAAGTGTTAAGAAGTAGAGACAGAATCTAAACAATCATAATGAGACAATAATACTGTCTCACGCTCATCATATCGCTTTTTTAATTATTCGCTGGAAACATGAACGCATGCAGCATAAGATGCACGAAACTGTTGTGAATCAAATCAGAAGGCGATTTTACATCCACCGACTTAGGGTTCTCCACAGAGCAAAAACAACGATGCCGCAGATACCTCAAATGGCGCCATTGCCTCCTGCCAGATTAGCAGCCTTTGAAAGGCCATTTACAAACGTGGGTAACGATCTATTTGGCCCACTATTCGTAGCTGTAGGAAGACGACGAGAAAGACGATAGGGAGTCATATTTACATGCCACACGGTCAGAGCAATCCATATTGAGTTGGCGCACAGTTTGGACGTTAGTTCGTGTATTATGGCGATCCGAAATTTTACGCCACGGCGCGGGTTAGCATGGGAGGCCTACTCCGATAACAGCACAAATTGAAGCCGCGGAGAAGATACTTTATTATCAAATTAGATACTTCATTACCAAACCGCACATGGGCGGCGCATGGGAAAGAATGGTGCGCTCAATTAAGACCGTTTTACGCAGCCTTTGCCCCGCAATAAACTTCAATGATGAGAACCTTCAATGCATTCTTAACAGGGTGGAATTTATCATTAGCTCTTGACCACTCACATTTGTCTCCATAGAATCGAGTGCTGACGAAGCCATCCCTCCAAATCATCTGCTTCTTGGGTCATCCTACGGTTATAAATCTATTTTCTATGACAATGCTGATTTACGTCAACGGTGGCATATAAGTCAAAAGTTTGCAAATAAATTTGGTCGACGGTAGCTAAAAGAGTATGTGCCTCTCATATCGCGATCACCTCTTAGAGTCGGCGACGTAGTCGTTATCGTGGATCCTGACCTACCCCGAGACTGTTGGCCAAAAGGTATCATAATAATATATCACAGTTGCAAAAAATGGCCAAGTTAGAACAGTAATACTCAAGACAAGAAGCAGCAAGCTCATTCACGGGCGAGGGGATGTTACCGCCGTCTAAAACTGGGCCGCGCAGTGTAGGCTTAAGTAAAAAGAAGATCTCCGAGTTGAAGAAAAAATAAGCATAGCTAATAGTCAAAAGAATGTTGAGTATTGTAGTTATAAACTTTTAATTTTAAAGCACTTTTATGAATAAAAATCAATAAACATATTTGCTATTAAAAAGTTTGTACCACGAATATATATATATATATATATATATATATATATATATATATATATATATATATATATATATATATATATATATAAAAAAAATTTATATATATATATATATATATATATATATATATATATATATATATATATATATATATATATATATATATATATATATATATATATATATATATATATATATATATATATATATATATATATATATATATATATATATATATATATATATATATATATATATATATATATATATATATATATATATATATATATATATATATATATATATATATATATATATATATATATATATATATATATATATATATATATATATATATATATATATATATATATATATATATATATATATATATATATATATATATATATATATATATAGTGGCACGGGTTAACATCTTCCAATTGTGCTCAAACTTTGGATATCCTAAAATCTAACAAAATGACACATTTTAGGGGGGTGCCCCAAAAAAAAATCCGACATCGATTTTTTAAAACCACCCTAGTGCCCATATACCGAGTGGACAAAAAGAGGAGTCGCAGTAGCATCTTTAAATTCTGTAGAAATACATTTTAGTATAATAGAATTATTCGCACAAAATATCAATCAAATTGGATCAATGACACGCCCACGTCCCATATAACCGAAATCGGTAATCTGGTATATTTCTCCAAATAATTATCCCAGATCAATAAAATTTGGTACAAATAGTTTCATTGTAGCAAGAAATAGTTGGTGTAAAAATTGATCCAATCGGCCGAATAACTCGTCTACTTCCTGTATAAACGAACTCGATAATCTGGTATATTTCCGCAACAAATTACCCAAAAGGAAACAAATTTGGTATATGTACTCGTACATAGTTTTTTAGTGCAAGAAATAGTTGGTGTAATTTACTGATGACAATTATCTACAAGGAAAATTTTGGTTAACTATATTTAATAGTAATTGCTTGACAAACTTAATAATATTCCATATTACTATAAAAAATGTATATACATTTTACAAAGAGTACGTATTTTCGAATATTCAGTTAATATTTATATGAGTAATACTTGGTGACTCCTTGACATTTTGGAAAAAAAGTTTGGCGGTGTTCCCATCCCCACTGACGTATCCTATTTTAGCCTTGTCTATTAGTAAACCAGTTTTGTGGCGAATTTCTGCTTGGATTCTTTCTTTAAAAATTTGTCAATTTTCATAACCTGACACACGCCAGCATTTAATTGGCAATCTATACAATATGTGTATCCAACATTCGAAAAATTGTATTTAGGAGTGTAAAGTGGACAAGCCATATTTGGAATATTCTACATATAAAGGACGTTCTGCAACATTGAAAGAGTTCATTATTTTTGAAGTAGCAGCACAAAGATAACATCTACTACCGCAGTTGTTGTCCACAAGAATATTGGCAGCTGTACCATCAATCATTGTTAAATGCATTTTAGATGATACATTTAATTTAAATTTATGAATATAAATAGCCTAACCAATTAATTTTTGAATTAGATCCGAAAAGTCTTTCTCAATATTATGAATTAGAATAGGATATTTTTTCATAAAAGTATATTTCATTGGTCGGGAATTATTTGTAGAAGATTTATTTACCCAAATTTCCTTTTGATATTTTAGATCGGAAATTTTCAATGGAACAAGAGCAACAACGAATAAAAACTCATCTGTCTGATTTTCTAATTTCAGATAAATTTAACAAGCTTTCAGCAATTTTATTTAAAAGATTTTGTAGAGGTACTGCTGCCGACATTTATGACGCAATAAGTTTTCCTCACTATTTCTTAAAGCGGAATAGCTATGTAAAAAATCTGCGTAAATGCTATTGAGCAATGAACGTAAAATATTGTATTTTCTGACAGATAAGTTAAGATCATAATACAAAGCAAGCGCCTGACTAATTCACAAACATCTTTTTGTATTGTGACCTGATTGCTTACTTAACACCTCCGCAGCACTTTTAATAATTTCAGGAGTATTATTTGCAATTAAGTCGTTAACTTTTCAACGTTTGGTTCTATCGCACGCTTCTTCATATGGAACTCTCCGCCTGCCCTTGCTGGTACTAGGCTCTTAATAATTTTTTTTAGAAATTATATTCTTTTATTACCTGTTGGTCATCGTGTTGTCGGACATTCAGGGGGGTTAGCATGTAACACCGGTAGGTGTACGTGCCGTACCTGTATGAACCGACGAAAGTGTGAGTTAGTACCTCCAAGTGGAAATTACTGGTAACGACGGCACCTGGATCTGGTTTCTGGGTGCGGTTGGCTAAGTTAGCTTGGGCGTAAACTCCCTAATCCGGGGTGTCATGCGACCAGTGCTAATCGTATGATTTGCAGCCAGGGAGTATACCGGCTGTATTTCTACGGAGCCTTCCTGATATCAGGCCGCCTCAGGAAGTAACGGTGGACTTATTGCGGTATGGTGCGCTACCGTGACGGACCCCTTCTTTTGACTAGGTCACCGTGCTAGTACTTAGGTACAATGCACAGATGAATAATGTACAAAAAAAATTTGGCCTCGGACAAAAAAAAACCAAGAAAACAAACATGGTAATGGACAAGGAAACGGAAATGCACAAGGCCGAACGGGGAAATGACGGCTGGAGAGAGTTGGGGACTTCATCTGAGGACGAACTCCTGGCTTCAAGCCAGGAAACAATAGTTGAATCGGTAAAGGAAGATGCTGTGGGACACAGTACACCTAAACCTACCGAGAGATCTGCTGTGGCGAAGGGCCAAAATAAACTCGCTAAACCCAGGGAACCGTCTAGGCATAAACAGTATCATAGGGTCATTGCTATCCTCGGCAGGATTAAGAACAATGAAGCAGCTGGTACTATTCATGCCAAAGATGCAGAGGACGGGGTTCGGTTTCAGAAGGTCGGCGACGAGTACTTGGTGTACAAATCGACACTTCTTGAAGCCGTGGCGACAAAAAGAAACCCGTCAACACAGGACACGTCTGACCGTGCTCCTAAAAAAGCAAAGGTTGTAACAGACCTGCTGGTCCGGGACCACCTGCAGGTAGCGCTAGTTGACGTGGACACAAACCGTGGTAGGGAAGCCCTGGAGAGATGGGGGGAGATTGAGGCCAGGTTGACGAAAATGGTAATGGACCATGTCATGGATAACCTGACAGCAGACCCGATGGTGCCTCTCCCGGGCTTCGACCCGTCCGAAATTGTCCGGGGGTACAGAGTGGTCAAGTGCGATGACTCAAAAGACTTTCTGGAAGGCTGCATCTCCAAAATCGGTGATGTAGAGGATAGCTTGAGGATCAAGCTCATCCCGGCCAGTGAGATACCCAGAAGGCCTAGAGTACGCATTTGGCTGCCCAACGTGAAAGGGAGAAAATAGTCCCCTATCTGCAGGCCCCTAACCCTAAACTACCGATGACCGACTGGCAGGTCATCAAGATGGAGGCTCCTCAAAAAAATTGTATCTCTTTCCTCTTAGTGATAAATGAGGAAAGTATAGAACCCTTGGAGAAGGTGGACAACAAACTCCGCTTCGGCGTACGGCACGCGAGGGTGAAAATTTTCCGCTCCTCCAATCCGGAAGGGGAGGAGGTCTCTGAAGCCGAAAAGTTGTTGGACGACGTAAGGCTAGACGTCCAAGAACCACCCACCACTATCTAAATGGGGTTGAAGGTTGCCCAGGTCAACCTCCAACACTCCAAGTTGGCAACGGACAACCTTTCCGTATTCCTGTCAGAGGAACACGTGGACATCGCCATCGTCCAGAAGTCATGGGTGCGGAGCACTGAAGTAAAGAGGCTCCGAAGGAGCGACTACAACTTGTTCTATAAAACAACAGAGGGTAAGCCTAGGGCTTGTATAGTCGTGAAAAGACACCTTAACATATTTATCTTACCTCATGATAGCACTAGCGACACCACGGTGGTTGAGCTGGAAGCAGCTGACGGAGCCAGGCTGAAAATGGTATCGGCCTATATGGCACACGACAGACCCGCTCCCCCTGACGAAGTCCGGAGAGTAGTGGCTGACGAAACATCAACTGTACTAATAGGATGCGATGCCAATGCGAGGCACAACCTTTGGGGTAGTACAGAAATCAATGTAAGGGTGGTGGGTACCTTTATGATTTTATTATGAGTACAAACCTGGTAGTATGTAACAGGGGTAAGACGCCTACTTTTTCCTTCCCAAGTACCTACGGTTTCACGGGTTGGGAGGAGGTCTTAGACGCTACACTACTCACAGATAATAACCAAATAAGGGTGGAAAAATGGAGGGTATCCAACAAGAGATCTTTCTCTGATCACTCATGGATACTTTTCGACCTAAGCATTCGGGCTGAGGCACCTCAACCATACCGAAACTCTAAACGAACTAACTGGAAGTGGTTTGCCGGTATAGTTCGTAAGAAGATGGGCTGGGCACCTAACGCTGATACTTTATCGGAGGGAGATGTGGAGGAAAATATTGGGCCGTTAGAGGGCGTGATGCGAGCAGCTTTCAAAACCACATGTCCAGTTAGATATTAAAAAAAAAATTTCCACTTTGGTGGAACGATTATCTGTCACACCTCAGGGCTGAGGTACGAAAAAAGTGAAATTCTAGCTATTCTTTGGGAAATTGGCAAGGGTACAAGGATAGCCTAAAGAAATACAAAAAAGGAAACAGGAATTCCAAAAACGAAGGGTGGAGGGAGAAACTACCCAGGAGTCAGCAAGGCTAGGTAAGATTCTGTCAAAAGAACACACAAACCCATCTTTTATTAACAGACCGGACGGAACCTGGACAACGTGTTCGAAAGATACACTTCATCCACTCCTAGATACGCACTTTCCGGAGTGCATGGGTATAGGGTCTAATCCTGAGCCCCCCAGAAGGAGGGGTACCGGGGTGAACACCGAAATAATTACTAACGAGAAGCTGGCATCGGCCATTAAAAGTTTTGCTCCCTATAAACCGCCTGGACTTGATGGGATAATTCCAATGATGTTGAAGGTCACGCAGGAATGGATAATACCTTGGCTGGAGGTTATTTTTAAAGCCTGCCTTGCTCTTAACTACGTTCCGGCAAGCTGGAGGCCAGCAAAGGTCATGTTCATTCCCAAGGCAGAAAAAAGATGTAATGAATCAGCAAATGATTTTCGTCCAATAAGTCTTACGGCCGTCGTTCTCAAGACCTTCGAAAGGTTACTTGACCTCTACATTCGGATGGAAGTTGAGAGTAGGCTTTCTGATGCCCAACACGCTTACTTGAAAGGGAGGTCTACAGGGACGGCCCTCCATGAGGTAGTGAGGACAGTGGAACGCTGCTCAGAACATAAACAGTGTACACTGGCCTCTTTTGTGGATATAGAAGGTGCTTTTAATAATATCCATATAAGAGCGATGCCACTACAAAATCTTGGAGTTGAGGAAAATATCCGTAGGTGGATTACCACAATGCTTCAATCAAGGGTGGTAAGTGCGGAGCTTGGAGGCAGCCGCCTAAATAAATATGCTAGAAGAGGTACTCCACAGGGAGGGGCACTATCTCCCCTACTCTGGATATGTGCCATGGATGTCATTCTCAAAGACTTGAACCTAGGAGGAAGTAAAGTAGTGGCGTATGCGGATGACGTGGCCCTGATGTGATTGGTGATATCCTTCAGAGGACGCTGAAGAGACTAACTACATGGTGCACGGCCGTGGACTCAGCATTAATCTCAGCAAAACTGAACTGATGCTATTTACCACGCGTACCAAAATACCCACCTTTAAGCTACCCTAATGAAATAATGTTACATTACCCCTATCTTCTAGTGCCAGGTACCTGGGTGGTTTGCTGGACTCGAAACTAAATTGGCGGTGAAATACGGAGCACAGCATATGCAAAGCAGGATTTGCACTTTACTCATGCAAAAAGATGATTGGTAGGAAGTGGGGCCTTCGACCAGAGTTAATGTTGTCGATGTACAAAATGGTTGTGCGTCCAATATTATCATACGGAGCCTTGGTATGGTGGAAGGCCCTAGGGAGGGAATACAACATCACCAAACTAATCAGAATACAGAGAACAGTATGTGCAGCAATAGTATGAGCAATTACGTCATGCCCTACGCAGGCCCTAAATATGCTGACGTATCTGCTGCCCATTGACTTATTTATCATGAATACCGCAACTCTAAGCGCTCTTAGGTTAAGAGAAATGGGCTGCTGGAAGGATAGACCGTACGGTCACGGAAGTATACTATGACAAATACAAAGAATGTACGAGTCAGGTACGGACTACAAAGCACCTACTGTGGTTTTTGGAAAAAACTACAGCATTCGAACTCCCTCTCGCCAGGAATGGAAGCGGGGAGGGATTACAAACTATACAGACACCGCAATCTACACAGATAGTTCAAAGATGGACTGTGGTGTGGGTGCAGGTGTATTCTCAGAATTCGACTCCCGAATACCACAAGTGTTTTACAGGCGGAAGTGCTTGCAATAAGGGAGGCGTGCAGGATGGCAACGGAAGATACCAGCTATAAAGAAAAAATAGCAATAATTTCAGATAGTCTGGCCGCTATCAAATCTAGTGCTTTAATAACCTCCAAACTATCGTAGTATGCGAATGCAGGGAAAGCATAATGGTACTAGCTCGGCGGTTCACCGTTACTTTGATATGGGTGCCGGGGCATAGGAATATCAACGGAAATGAGAGAGCCGATGAGTTGAAGATGATCCGCACTTGATGAAAGGGAGGCGGAGCCAATCAGAGTCCCAATTGGGTCAATTAGGAGCTGTATAAATAAGGCATTATTTGCAAAGGCAAACAACCGATGGAGGAGGATGGAATCCTGCAAGAGCAGTAGAGCACTCTGGACAGAATACAACAAAAATAAATCCACAGAGTTAATAAACAGAGGCAAACGTGATGCAGCCAGGCTTACAGCAGTCATCACAGGCCACTGGCCCATTGGGGAGCACGCGGCTAAAATGGGCATCACTTACAACACCAGCTGCTGCGGCTGCGGAAACACAGAGGAAAAGGAAACCATAGAACACTTCCTCTGTGCCTGCCCGGCTCTATCCAGAAGAAGATGGAAAACATTGGGCAAACCGACATTCCACAACATTAGGGAGATCGCGAATTGCAAGATAGGGGAAATTCTTGCGTTCATAAACCTCTCAAACTGGCTATAAGGTTTAGTCGACCGAGATTTTTAACAGGACACCTCTATAACAAACCAAAAGAGTGGTACCAAAACGGCGCTATTGCGGTAATTGGATGTGGGTACATCACCACTTAAATCAACCAACCAACAAAGGCTCATTTGATCTCCTTCCGAATTGATCACCAAATGAAAACTTTGATAGCAGCCATATGTGATTATTATTATTAAAAGTCTCCTTAGTTCTATTACTTGATGGCCATTTGAAATTAAACTTTATATTATTTAAGCGGGATATTTCCATTTCATCCGTGCTTTATATTCTACAAACACTATTAACGAATTTTGCTTGTTTGATTTGCTGGCCAAATGCCAAACTTCCAAAAGATCAGGGTGTGTCAAAGGTGCCACTGCCAAATGTTTATATAGTATTTTTATAATAATTTGGCAATATTATTTTATACTCCTTTACGTACTTTTCCTGAAAGTAATATCATTTAATTAACTTTAATTATGAAAGAAAAATAAATTACTTTTTTGCAATTGAACTTTGCTTCGTTTGTCACAAACCAAGTAACGGTACAGCAAAAAAATAGTTGTCATGTAGTATATACAGTATATACAGAGGTTCCACCGTAATATCAATTATATTTCCTTAATGGGCAAAAATGGGTATATAATACTTTTTGATTATTAAACTATAGAAAACTCATAAAAAAAATCTCAAAGTTTCAAGTTAAAACCAAAAAGTTACAGTAACTTAAAGTAAAATTACTTAGTTTTTGTGAAAAAATTTACTTGTTTCACATCTCTGACTTTAAAGAGACTTTATGGCGGCAAAAACAAAATATTTGGAAAGTCTTTTTTATTCCTGCTAATCAGAGCATTTACACGGATATGCATAAAATTATTTTTATAATTTCAACTTAAAATGTTTTCAATTTGGTCCGCACTCGTTACACTGTGCGGCGGTTGTAAGACCTGGTGTGATGGGAAGACACGAACACGAAGTCGTTAATAAACAAGCTTCGTCAGGTACAGAGGCTTGCATACCTAGGCATTACTAGGGTGATGAGAAGCACCACAGGCAGGACTGGAGATGCTCCTGCATATTCAGCCAATCGATCTATACATTAAGAATACATCAGCAAAAATAATTCTTACAATTGGGGAATGCGACAAGCTGTGTAATTTCTCAAGCCACTGCTCTATTTTGGAGAAAATAGACAGAAATCTCTGTCATAAGGACACGGAACATCCAAGATAGATTTCCACACAGCCCACATTAACTTTCCAAACAAGGTGGGTATGGGAAGCAGGGACAGCTCTTGGGGGAAATAACCTGGTTATTTTCAATGACGGGTCATAGAAGGTCATGGGTACAGGTGCGGGAGTCTACTCAGAAAAACTAGAAATTGAAAGATCTTTTAGACTACCCAATTTATGTAGCGTTTTTCAGGCTGAGATGTATGCAATTGACAAAGCTAAACATATGATAACAGCCAGGGAACTTACTCCCTCGACAATAACTATCTGTGTAGACAGTCCAGCAGCGATCAAAGCGCCAAACGGTAATGTTGTAAAATCTAAGTATGTAGACACTGCAGGAAATCAATATTTGCGATCAAACAGCACAAGATAAAGCTATGCTGGGTCCCTGGACATCGGGGTATCCCTGCATGTGGAGGACATCCTTCTACCTATCGTAAAGTTCAAAAGCAAGATAGAACTTTACAGCCGACTTTCGAACATCTCGATAGACGTGGGCAAAACTGAGCCAAAAGAAGACTGGCGTAATTCTTCGGCTCAGCTCAGAATTATCGTAGGCGTTCTGACAGGACGCATCATAGGCCGAATGGCAGCCAGGTACAGTGCTCCTTTCAGCTATTATTGAAGGAGCTGTGGAGATGAGGAGGCGGAATCGTTGAAGCATCTGCTCTGTGATTGCCCGAGTATTCAGAGGAGGCGAGCCAGGTATATGAGCTCGGCCTTCTTTGAAGAACTACAAGATTTAGCCGAGCTGAAACTAACTGATATTCTCAACATCACACAAGCTTCTGGCTGGTTTTAGATCACGGGAAGCTGAGGGTTATTTGAAGTAGGTGGGCGAGAGGTTTCTCTCTCAAAACAGGTATCACAATGGACCAATCGGCTTCCGAGTTACGCAAGTTGCACCTCTTTAAACAAACCATCATTTACGAAATGATATGAAGAAAAAATTGGTGGTATACTTGTAAGTGAGATTTGGAATGTAAAGAGCATGTAAAAAGAAAACGAACTCTAGAGGAAGAATAATTGCCTTAAAACGAAAGAATATCCCTTTCGGACTTACACGAGGAATATTTGATCTATAATAAGGAGGAATCATAGTAAATTTTATTGCAGGGTAATGTAGTACAGAACAAACAAAATATCTGAGAGTACGCAAAGTGGAAATTTTTGGCGTTCTTATCTGTCAAATGTTGAAAATGATTTTACCTCATCGGCACGACTACACTCAGACTACACTTTTCTAATGCCAAGTACTATTTTTAACCCATCCACACTGCACAGATCCAACTGGTTTTATGTTGGGTAGAAATAATATTTAATAACAAAAAAAAAAACATATAAACTACAACGTTACAACACTTTCCATTTTTGTTTTGATATCAATTGTGTTTTAACTTCGCTCACGACAGCTTAATAATTTACATAAAAACTGAAAGCAGAGGGAAACTCTCTGGCATCCTTTTTATATATTTAATGTAAATATACATTGCTACCACCACAGACATTTAGGTTATGTAAATTTAGCGAGAGTTAAACTAAAATTTTTGATACAAGAAGCGTTTTTCTTGTTGGAACGAAAATTTTCAATGTGGGGGTGTATATTTTCCACACTAAAATAATAAATTTCTTCTCACGAGCAACTTACATATATAAAAATCACGAACTATACGAAGTAATGAAAACGATGAAGACAACGAACTGTTTCATATGAGCGAAAGATTTGTACTGTTTATTCATATTAACAATGAGTGGGTGTCTAGTTGTACAGAGTGAGTTAAATGTAAATGCATTTGAGTAACTATCAAATGTGGTGTTGGAAGGCCAGACAGGAAAACCAATTTGATGACTTAAGCTCTGCTAAAGAACAACCTCGAGATACATGGTCAGCAGGATTCTCGCGAGTTGGTACGTGTCTCCAATGTCCATCAACAATCAACTCTTTTATGTCGGATACTCTATTTCCCACAAAGGTTGATATCATTATTTAATACTGTTGACGCCAATGCAGCAATAGTTGTGAATCAGTCCAAAAGTAACTGCTTATCGGTTGTCCATGAGAACCTTGGTAGGTGCGATGACGGTGTAACAGCTGCTGCTGACGACGGTTCGGAGTAGTGTACCGTGCTATTCACATCCTCTCCAAGTTGCGCCCGGCTAGCTCAGTCAATAGAGCACAAGACTCTGAATCTCGGGGTCGTGGGTTCAAACCCACGTTGGGCGCCAAAATGTTTGATACAAGAAGGGATTTTTTTATTGGAACGAAAAGTTTCGATGTGGGGTGTATATTTTCCACACTAAAATAGTAAATATCTTCTCACGAGGATCTTATATAAAAATCACGAACCGTACGAAATTATGAAAACGATGAAGACAACGAATTGTGGTGTCTAGATGTACAGAGTGAGTTAAATGTAAATGCATTGGAGTAACTATCAAATGTGGTGTGTGCTGTGTATCAAAAGGGTGATCCAGCAAGTACTATGTATGAAAAGTATATTGTCTGTAGAAAATTAACTTATATATGCATGATATTATAAATGCTTACATTTTATTAACATATTCTATGTTCCCACCTAAAGCTCTACCGTGGTTAACTATTTTTTGAGAGAGCGAAACTCGTGACTATCTGTCAATCGTTCCCACCGAAAAAAAGGTTTAATTGCGGTTAAGTTTCCCTCTAAAAAATTTCCTGTTTAAAGATTAGAAGATACAGAATGTTGAATAAAATCGGAAAAATTTTATTTATTACTAATCACAAATTAGGTTTGAGGGAAAATTTACGAAAATTGAGCATCTCAATAATATAAGTGTGGAATTGATGCAGAGGAAGACATTTTTATTAAATTTAATTGCGTGTTTTCTGCGCATACTACGAAGATCTGGCATTTCCTCCTCCCATAAATTTAAGAATAGTACTTCCTTTCTTTTCTTTTTTTAATTGGAATACCATCCATATTTATTTAGTATTTTTAATTTTTATTAATTTTTAAACGTATCGCAGAATGTAAATAATTTAAAAATGTAAACAAATGAGCAGTGTTGACACACCAAGAATTCCCTCTGAAAAAATTTTAAGTCAACCATTAAAAAGTGCAGCAAGTTTGTTCCAAATACACTAAAGAACTTACTATTTCATTCTTTAATTATAAAATTTTATTTATTTGACGTAAATTTTATTACAAGAGCTTTGAATATCAAAATCTTCAAATTTTCAAATTTCCAAATTTAATTTATTAAAAATTTATCGACCTGGCAACGACAAAAATATAAACATCAAATAGTAAAAGAGCTTTCTTAACCACAAGTAAACTCGCTTTCAACTTCGGGTTTAACTGTGGTTTATTTTCAGCTGAGAGCAGGAAACTCCATATAAAAAAAATGGCATTAACCATGGTTTACATACGGTTAACTATCTAACTTGGTTAAACCCAAAAATGAGAGCAAACCCTGTTGGTGGGAACATAGCATTAGAGACATCGCATCCTAAAACACACACACTCTTTGCATATACTTATGAATATAACATTGTATAAACTGTTAATATTCATTCTACAAGACTATGTAAAGAAGTAATTAATAGACTCATTCGATTCGTCACTTGTATCAAGCTCGTAACGAGTTGTGCGAATAAAACCGCACTCGAGTAAGTGGTATAATTGGCAGCACTGTTTCAACTGTTTTTTTTTTTTTTTTAATATTTACATTTATTATATTTTTTATGCAAACTAATCATCTGAATATAATTTAAATCAACAGAATAATAATAGTTAAAATCAAAATTCAAAGATTACTTTTTGTTTTCTTTAAATTTAAACATCTAAAAAATAAAAAATCCCAGGGAATTTTTAATCTCGTTTGTTTTCAACCAATTTTCATTTTAGAAACACTTTTCTATCGAGGATGGAAAAATTCGCTCGTTTAATCCGAGTATAATTTACTCGATATCTCTTCCATACAAATGTCTGTCCTATCGTCGATAGAGTGGCGAATCGAATGCGCCTAATATTAAACTGAACGGCGAGCTGTCAAGTTATCGGGGCGCAATAAAACATAATAGAGCATTTTTATTAAGTATTTTTTACATTATCAAAGGTTTTTGTTTTTGGATGTGAGAGTTAAGTTAGTGTCTTATAGTGCCAATCTGACCGAATAAGTGAAATTTCGTTGATAAATCCTATATAAATATATTTCAGTTATGAAAGTGTTAGAATTTTAGAAGTGATAATTTACTTATCATGCAAATTTTTTGAGGACAAGTTTTAAGAACAATAGCGTTTTCTTTTCTACATAAAAATGTTACCATGCGAAAGGGTAACACTCCTTCGATGTTGCACTCAACCCTGTCAGAGGGTTACTTTTTATATTTAGAAAAGAACATAGAAAATTCAGTTCCGTTGTGTCAAATAAATATTATAAAAAAATTAAAAAAGGAGAAGAGTAAAATATAGAAAACCAGGATTTAACGTCAATTCGACTCATAATAAATTCAATTCATGAATTCAATTTAGATTAATTTATAAAAAATAAAAATCCCATACGTAAATAAAGTACCATTGCATTCATACAATCAGCTCAATCAGAGAGTAACACTGTCTACCCTGTCGCTGAAAGACAGTGTAGAAAATGTGACATTTTCGCACGCACTCTGTGCAACATTTTCACCAACGAACTCACAGCACTCACGAATAGTTGCACTAATTTGAGAAAATAACAGAACATCTACGCAGTGTAAGGCAAGTGTAAACTTTTTGCGTAGAAGAGAAAAAGTAATAAATATATTTTATTAATATATCATTATTCGTGATGGATGTCTCCTTTATCTTATCCAGCTAATTTCATAAATAATTATATAGTATTAATAATCTTCCTTCCGTTACCTTCGTCCATACAACATTTATCGGTCTACGTTATGAAAATGTATGAATAGTGGAAATGGGAAGCTATATTCAGCAGTATTCATGATTTCGAGCTGATTGAAAATAAGGTTGTTGATAATTGCATATTTATATGGATTGTGTCATAATCAGTTCTATGGTCTCGTCTATTGATAAAATATTACCACAAAACGGACGCACATGACTTAATCGACAGACGAAATGGCATTGTTCACGAATCTATTAATCGGTACATACCTGTCACGGGTCATTTTGGGCGTTACAAACATTTGTAAAAAAAAAAAAAATTGCACAATTCAATACAAACCAAGACGGTGAACTTTAAACGCATTTGTGTAACACTCTCAACGCTTTGAATAATGTATTTTCTGTCTGTTTTCTGTTAGTGGAGAACATTTGCTACTATGGCAAAAAAGATGTTATTTTACGACTTCGAGTTTTTTTCAACAAATATAAAAGTTATTTTTCAGACAAGAATGAATAAAAGCATTTCCAAACACTTGGCAAATTTTAAGAAACTTGTATCTAATAGCAATGTTTTGAAATTCTAAAATCAGGGCTTCAAAAATATCAAACTTATTTATAAGTTTTTCAGCAAATATAATTTTACATTATTCTAAAAAGTATAGAGTTTAGAGGGTAGCCCTATAGGTATTGATATGGAAATATAGTCTTAAATTAGAACCTGGAAAATCCTATACTATATCTATACCGTTAGTGCGTGATGAAGAGCCACATCCTGCTTAGAGAACACAACGGGTCTATACTGGAGAGTCAAACACTTTCCCCTCCAGGGTGTTATTCTACCCGTGCCTGTTGAATAGTTGAGTCAGGGGTGACTTACTGTCTTCGTGCGGGACCTGATACTGGTAATGGACAAAAAATGTTATCGCTGCCCATAAGGTGGAGTCGCTGGCTATGCGCCCAAGCAGCCTAAAACTTCACAGACCAGCACGGTCACAAATTGGAGCTTCCTTTCTTTCAATGGTGCTGCAAAATATTCTCATTCTTACGGTTATTGATGGCTGTGCCGCTGACGGCTCTTTCTTTCCACAAAACTGGTAAAGGAGAAATTGTTGTCAGTATATTTTAAAGTACTGGCCAAAAATCCAGGTCGAGATACATTTCGGATTCTCTCACCGGACTCTAAAGCTTTACCGGCAGGATACCCCACGGTTATTGAAATACAGGTAATGGAGGCAGCTGGTGCGGAAGGCAAAAACGTCAGTAGAGCCAACGTCGTGCATGGTTAAAGACATATTCGGCGGACCCTCTGAAGACAATTTGCTCTTGTCAGATTTTTTAATTGAACTAACTTATGGAAAGATTAGCATGACTATATAACACCAACCTGAGACTCCTCAAAAAAGCGATGGGTTCACCCAAGCGCATCTGCTAAAATGTAGAAAGCAATTCGGGTCGCCGCCTTCACAAGATCCTCGCATCATATCCAACAATTCATAGCTTTCTACAGAAGGACAATGGCAACTAAACGGTCAGATATTTTCCGGGTAGCAGTAGCAACACCAACACTTTCTACAGGGATATCGAATATTACATCTTAAGTGATGAGAGACTAACAAACACACATTTGTAGCTACAGCAAGTCTAAAAAAGACACTATCAGTAATGCAAATACCTCCTATAAGGATATCAGATATTACATCATAAATAATGACAGACTAAAATGGGCAATAGACATTTTCTTACCCTTCATATCTGGCCCCGATGGCATCATTCTAACCGATCTAAAACTAATCAAACCTGGTGATACCAGACTACTGGGAATTTTTGAAGCCACGCTTTGTATTTCCCACATTCCGGTCCTATGGATGTGGTGAATATGGTATTTAAACCCAAAACGGGAAAGACTTGTAAGCCTAAGGATTATAGGCCGATCAGTCTATCCTATTTTTTGACCAAAACACTTGAGAGACTAATTGACATCCATATTAGAGAAAAGTAGATACTATACTGCCCCCAAATGCTGATTAGGACTCTCTCGTCCAACAACGTTAATATAACTTGCATCACAAGGAGTTCACAGAGTTATTAACTCAACGCCAGATACTACCAGAGAAAGAAGACGGCAAACGAAAGGCACACCACAGAGGGGTGTAATCTCTACTCTTCTCTGGAACCTAGCCTTGAATATCGATATTGTTCCGGGGGTCCTTAACAATCTTTCATCGTGGTGCAGTTGTTGGGATCTGGCGACTAACTCTTCAAATACTGATATTGTTCTCTTCACTAGCAAGCACCAAATTCCCAAGGCACAAGGGTGATCCCTGTACAGCTAAAGCACAAATATTAGCTAAACTGGAAGAGTAATACGCTCGAAAGAGCTCGCAAAGCTACGCAAAGGATTTGACTCCTGCAAGAAAGCAGTCGATAGGATATGGAGTATGCAACCCAAAATTATGATACGTATCTCTCTATCGGTTAACAGAACTGTACTCTTTTACGATGTAGTCGTCCTTCTACAAAGCAATACACATTAACCCAATAGATTTAGTAAAAAGATTGGCGGCGGTTATAATAACTGAGATTACAATTGAGATCAACTGCATCCAAAAGGATATACGCCCTTCTCCACGTTGAGCTCTTAGGCAAACAGATAGCTTCCCTCTAAGCTTAGAGACTCAATACATTAAGCAGATGGACTCGACTAGGTTTCGGCCATAGCTTTATACTAAAAAAAAATGTGTCTTCTTCCCAGCCACATTGACCACTCCCTTTCCTCTTTCCCCTCCGACACGGAATTAGAATATGTTTCTAACTGATGGCACCAAGCTGGAGAAGAGGTTTGTGGGTGGTGTACTATGCGAAAGCCTTGAACATAATTAAAGCTTTTCATTCGCAGACTACTGCAGCAGTGTAATCTGTCGTACGAATATGTACAAATCTTCGATGACAGCCGGGCTGCGATTAAATAAGAGACCCTCTGTTGCTCCCTGCTCAACGTGCCGGCGCTCGTACACCACATCTCCCCGACTTGACTTGATTATTGTGGCATAGGAGGCAACTGTGTTGTCGATGAACTTGCTAAAGATCGTAAAACATCAGACCTAGGTTACACCAACATAGCGGGAATACCTCTCACTACTTGTAAGCACTACTTTACTTCTAGTTTCCTCGACCATGACAATAAAAGATGGCGGGAAGAAACTAACTGTAGGACGGCTAGACAGCTCTGGCCTTTTGATCTCAGACACGCTAAATACCAATCTCCTTAAATAGGTAATATATGACGCGAGGAGCATTATATGAGGAAGAGACATTAATCTATCTACGTCCTGACCAGTCCAAGCGCAGTTGGGGAAAACTCTCGGGTGCCTCGTCTTCAATGACCTGGACGATCTCAAATCAATCACAATAAAACACTTGAGGAGATTCATCCTACTTTCAAAATGGCTGGACACAAATTCCAGGGAATTACATATTTATCCCCAAACTTGTTGTATCGGAATGGGCCTGGAATGGCATGGAATAAGGGTGTATTCTGACTAATAATCTTAATTAAGAAGACGGGTAAATCATGACAACTTTGCATGGCAAAGTAATTTTATATGAAAAGAACAAATATAACAAGGCATTTGTAGTTTTGCGTAAATGAAAGTTTTTCCATAACAATAAAGTAAGCAGAGAGCAATACTTGCACTTGGCGCTTTTTTGTCTGCGTTTTGAACAAAATGTCCCCATATAGCACTGTATTTTTTTCGAGGAGCCATTATTAAAAGATTTCAATAATTTCACATTCACTGTAAACAATTAAAACTTATTAATAAGAGTATCCTAATTTTGGCATTCTCTATGTCCCTTGATGTTCTAATTGGAAGAAACATACATACATATGTCATCATTCAATTACATATACATAATTCGAGATAATGTTTGTGTGTACATATTTATATATCTGATCATGAGTGAATAAACGGTTGAACCATTTGAATAAGTGAGAAAGTGAGCAAGTAGACAAGTGAGCAAATGAGCAAGTCAGCAAGTGAGCAAGTGAACTATTTTGTTTAACAGATCTGAACTAGTTCAAGTGCAGTTCATTGAAACAGGTCAGTTAATTCGTTCGGTCGTTCACTACCCAAGCCTATCCGGCAGGTGCCAGTTCCGGTAACAACAAATGGCCTCGGAATATACAGAAAAATAAACAGAGGGTGAGAACGAATGCTAAGTATAGGGCTGCGCTTAAAGTGTTGAGTCGTCTGAAACACAAGACAGATCTCACGAAGGAGAAGGAGAGACTGGTTTGGGCTAAAGAGACACTGGACCAAGACCGGGTATACTACGTGGAGAAGGATGGATGCGTCCATTCGCATCCAAAGCCTGCAAATCGGTTCGAGGAGAGTATTGTCAACAAACAACAGCCCTCCACGGAATGAGAAAGCCCCTGCAGTTAGAGGCACAAACAGAAACAGCAGATGGTTAAGGGCATAACGATGAGAAAAGCCGGCTAGCCGAGTACGTCCAGAGCAGCGGCTGTGGCCAGTGAAGGTTGTAACGACTCTTTTTATAGCTGGGGTAAAACTCAGCGGCTCCAGGGGTCGTATACAGAAAAATATAAAAATCCTGCGAGTTAAATTAATTTCAGTGTATTTATTTAGAATATTGATTATGGACTCTTGTTAGTCCTTGCTCGAAACAATTCTACTTCCTTAACTCTATGTTTGTATAAATAACTTATTCAATGTGTACTTGTTTTCATGTCTCTTCGGCCTGGTAAGTGTGTGTCTCTGTGACTCAGTGGGAGAACGATTAAAAACCAAAAGCTCTCACTGAGTTCCTATGGTCTCTGTACGGCGTATGACTTAGTGGGAAAACGATTAAAAAACCAGAGGTTCCCTCTAAGTCCCTAAGTCTCGGTGGCGTATGTGTCTCAATGATTCAGTGGGAGAACGATTAAAAACCAGAAGCTCTCACTGAATCCCTATAGTCTCTGTCTGTGTATGGCTTAGCGAGAAAACGATTAAAAAACCAGATGTTCTCGCTAAGCTTTCTGTGTTCGTATTGTACTTTGTTGGAGTCTGATGAATTTCGCCTTTTGGGCGCGGGTTTCGTCGGACGCCGTGAGTCTACAGGTTTATGTAGAGTTAGTTGCCTAATGATGTGGATGATCTCCCGCCTTTTCTGCTTGATAACCTCGCCCGTGTACCACTGACCCAGATCGGCCGTTTCCCACGCTTCACAGCCTATCGGCTGCGTGAAGAAATTCTCGGCATTTTGGATAGATGATGCTGTTTTACCAGTACCATTTGTCCGATAGTCGGTTTCCATGCTCTACGCCTCAGGTTGTAGTGTCTTCGCTGGTCCTGTGCTGCTCGCTCCAGATTACGTTTAACGAGCGTGTATGTTTCTTTTAGCTGGGTCGTTCTTTCATTAGGACTTTTGTTTGCTTGTCCGGTGCCCACGGTGGTTTCGTCAAACAATGCTTTCGGTAGCCTTGGCTCTCGTCCTTGTACCAGGTAAGCAGGGCAATATCCCGTAGTTTCCGAGACGCTGGAATTTATCGCTAGTGTGAACTCTGGCAGCAGATTGTCCCAAGTTCGCTGTTGTTTGTTGGCGAACTGCGCTATCATTGTTTTCAGTGTACGATTAGTACGCTCAACCGCGTTCTCTTGAGGCGCAGTGAATTGATGACGCATGTCGTAGTACTGTGTGAACTTGTGAAATGCTTTACTGGTGAACTGGGATCCATTATCTGTAACTAGAACTTTTGGGATCCCAAAACGGGCCATAATGCGTTCTCGGAAAGCTCGTTGTAAGGTTTCAGTGGTGGCTTTCCGGAGTGCTACCATTTCGGTCCATTTTGTAAACTTATCGTGGAACACAACTAACATGGTATTTCCATGCGTGGAGCGAGGTAGTGGTCCCACAAAGTCCGCACAGAGAATGGCCCATGACTCTTCAGGTATCTGAGTCAACATGCAGGCTGCTGTTGGCTGCTCTTGTATTCTTGACACAGTTTACATTGCCTTACGTATCGGCTAACGTCTCGGAAAAACCCTGGCCAATAATATCGGTTGGCAACTCGAGCAATAGTTTTTCTAATGCCCAGATGCCCTGCTGTTAGCGCGTCGTGGTTTTCCTTTAGGACGCGCTCCCTCAGTGGTCGTGGGACGCACAGCTTCCACGGGGTGCAATCTTCATCGCCCGTTTGATTCGTTATATGCCGGTAAAGTTGTCCACTCTCCATGGTGTAATCGGAATACTTTATGGGATCGGCTAGCACTTCTGCTGTTCACTTTTTCCACCAGCTGCAGTTCGGTTCCGGTTCCGTCTGTACTCTGATACCACGCGCAGGTTCTACGGGTTGCCTTGAGAGTGCGTCGGCTAACACGTTAAGCTTACCTCGCCTGTATTGTACCTCAAACGAGTGATGTTGCAGCTCCAGTGCCCACCTGGCTATGCGTCCAGAAGGACTCTCAATAGAATTTAACCATTTGAGCGACAGAAAGTCTGTAATCACGGTAAACCTGTAGCCCTCGAGATATGGCCGCATCTTTCTTACGCCCCACACTATGGCTAAACACTCCTTTTATGTTGGTGAATAATTCTGCTCTGCTCCGTTTAAGTGCCGGCTGGCGGTTGCTATTACCCGCTTCGCTCCGTCGATTTCTTGGGTAAGTACAGCACCCAAACCATAGTCACTAGCGTCCGTCTGCAATACGAATCTTTGCGTGAAGTCGGGACACGTGAGAATTGGGGCCTCTGTTAGCTGTTGCTTTATATGCTCGAATGCTGTTTGTTGGGCTTCTGTCCACTTAAAGTGCTTACCCTTTTTTAGTAGTGCTGTCAGGGGGTGTGTGGTTTTAGCAAAATCAGGTACAAAGCGTCGGTACCAAGATGCGATGCCTAGGCACCGGGTTTTAATTCCCGGATGGCTGCCACCTTATCAGGGTCCGTGTGAATGCCTCTTTCACTGACCATGTGGCCGAGATATTTGATTTCCTTGCGGAAGAAAGCACACTTTTCTCGATTGAGTTTCAAGTTTGCTTCCCGTAATCTCCTAAAAACTTCAACAAGGTTCTTCTCGTGCTCCTCCAGCGTTTTCCCCGTGACGATTATGTCATCCAAGTAAGCGAAGGCGTGGGGCTCCATCTCAGGGCCGATTACCTGATCTAGCGCTCGCTGGAAGGTTGCTGGTGCCGAGTGTAGTCCGAAGGGCATAACTTTCCATTGATAGAGTCCTCTTCCTGGTACTGTGAACGCCGTGAATTGTTTACTCCCTTCATCCATGGGTATTTGCCAATACCCATTTTTTAGGTCCAGACTGCTAATGTATTTGGCTTCTCGTAAGCGGTCCAGGATGTGGTGTATGCGTGGTAGGGGGTATGCATCGGGAATAAATTTCGCATTAAGTTGCCGGTAGTCGATGCACAGCCTCCACCTTCCATCCTTCTTCCGTACGAGCACAATTGGCGCACTGTGAGGGCTGTGGGATGGCTCTATGCAGCCTTTTGCCAACAGATCGTTTATTTCCGCGTTTATTACCTCTTGCTGTGCTGGATTTCTGGGATAGTACCTCTGTTTAATCGGTCTCTCGTCGCAACAGGATTTTGTGACTGGTGATGTGGGATACGCCTGGTTCTTCATTGAACTTGCTCAGTTCGGTAGCCAGAAATTCTTCGATCCTAACCTTCTCCGTGAGGGCCTCCACCCGGATCGTCGTACACAATGTAGAATCTCGGGGTTTTACGGCGCCGCACAGTGGGTTAGAATAGCCTGTTTTCTTGGATTAATTAAAAAAAAAAAATTTAAGTATCGTTAAAATTTTTTGCACCCGGTTACAGTATATAAAATTCTACATCACTTGTCGTTAAAATAAATGTCAAAAGTGCTCTGGTGTTTTTGTAGTGAAACTTCAAAGTCAAACTTCATAGAAATTTTTGTGCAAAAAAGGCTGAAAAAAGTGAAAACGTTCCCGTTGAAAATTTTATTTATTTTAAAAAGTATTGTAAAAGTTAAAAATTTTTCAATGGAACCATCAAGTTCAGGTTATTTTGCAAATACTTCGTTAACATTTGTGTATCAAATTGTGTGTGGAAGTGATTTAGATTTAGTTATTTATATTGAAAATGCCAAAAAAATTTATATTTTCATATTTTAAATGGATATATAGTTATTATTCGTCCACATTCGTGTCATAATTTGTAGTTTATATTAAAGAGGACATAAATCTGTGTTATATTGCAAAATTTTACGCTGCCCTTTTGTGCCTTTTAGAAGCCATGCATTGTTTAATACAAGTGTTGCAGCAGTCAAATTAGCTAAAAGTCACATTGATCTCGCGACTGGTGCTGTTGTTGTGTGTTGTGTTTTGTTGTTTTTCATGTTACTTTTTTCTATTTATTTGTGCTCTTCTTTTCCGTATATTAATGTTGTTATTTTTGTTTCTTTTAATAATATTCTTTGTTACAATAATATTTTGTTTTTGTTTATTTTAATAATATTCTTTGTTTTGACAAATAGTGATTGTGTTGTGCAGTTTCAAGTAATCGGGTAAAAGGGATTTTTGAAAGGTTTTTTTTTGTATTAGCATTATTTTTTTTTTATAGAAACAAGTTCGAACGTTGTTTTTTATACTCGTATTATGATGAATTCAAGCGCTCAAACAATGAATGACAAGATGACATTTTTAGCTGAAGAAATCAAAAAACGCACCAACTGCTCTGAGGATAATA
This sequence comes from Clusia tigrina, assembly GCA_920105625.2. Classification (NCBI taxonomy): domain Eukaryota; kingdom Metazoa; phylum Arthropoda; class Insecta; order Diptera; family Clusiidae; genus Clusia; species Clusia tigrina. The sequence goes on along the minus strand of OV050030.1, from coordinate 354,655,684 downwards.
TGTGTGATTTAAATAAAAGAATTGATGTTTTCTTTTATGAATTTAAATCTAGGTGGACTAGAGCGCATAGAATTGAAATGAGGTTTATTACTCAAAATAAAATCTGGTTGGAATCCTCTATTGGTTTTACTCTTGCCCCGACTGCAAAATGTGGTCGAAAAGAAATTAGTTTTACCGAGTCCAGTGGTTGGAGTAAATATAAAAAAACAAAGATTGTAAGAGACATCATGTCATTGCCAGAGTTACTTTACGCTTCACAGGTTAAATTACAAAGCGAAGGTTATGTCGAGGAATCAAAAGTGTTGCGAGCTATATATGAAAAGTGTTGCAAGGGAATAAATTTAAGACAAAAATTTAAACAACCACTTCCCACCTTGAAAATATCGAATACAAAAGCTTTGGCTGTTTTTGTAGAAGCTAAACTAACACGAAATCAATACAATGTTGTTAGACAAGCTGCTCCTCAAATATTTCCCTCCTACAACAATATTCAAACTGAAAAACAAAAAACTTACCCAGAATCGACCAGCTTTAAAATAAGCGAGACCTTCGTTGAAGTAACTTTACAAAGTCTTCTTAATCACACAGCGGAGCGACTAATAGAACTTCAAGAAACTGTTATTGACTCATTAGGCATTACGAACTCGAATGTAGTATTATATTCAAAATGGGGCTTTGATGGAAGCTCTGGCCATAGCTCATACAAACAAGCCTTTCATGGATCGGATGCTAGTGATTCATCAGTTTTTTTAACCACATTTGTACCACTTAGGGTTATGTTTGAGGAGAAGGTAATTTGGCAAAATCCACGGCCGTCTTCAACTAGATTTTGCAGACCCTTGAAAATTGAATTTGCCAAAGAAACCGCATATGTGTCCATTAGTGAAAAAAAGAGTTGAAGAGGAAATACAGAATTTAACCTGTTCAACTGTCACGATTGGTGAGAAAGTTGTACATGTTTCCCACAAATTAATTTTGGCAATGGTAGATGGAAAAGTTTGCAATGCCTTAACAGAAACCACATCAACACAAAGGTGTTACTTATGTGGCGCTACAAGTAAGGATTTTAATAATATAGAAGCCATGATCCAAAGACCTGTACATGTAGACAATTTAAAATTTGGCCTTTCCATTCTTCATGGCTGGATTAGATTTTTTTGAATGTCTTTTGCACGTGGCATATAAAATACCTTTACAAAAGTGGCAGGCTAGAACTGATTCTGAAAAAAGAACAGTAGCTGAAACAAAAAAAGAAATTCAGAATAAATTTAAAGAGAATATGGGATTAATAGTTGACCAACCCAAACCTGGTTTTGAAAACACGAATGATGGGAATACGGCAAGACGTTTTTTCCAAAACGCTGAAAAATCTGCCGAAATAACAAAAATAGATGTTAATTTAATAAAAAAAATGCACGTGTTGCTTATTGCTGTATCCAGTGGCCATGAAATTAATAATGAAAAATTTAAAATATATGCACACAATACAGGACAACTTTTTGTTGAAACGTATCCTTGGTACAATATGCCTCCCACTTTGCACAAGTTTTTTATTCACGGACCCGAAATTGTGTCAAATGCCCTTTTACCTATTGGGCAGTTATCAGAAGAAGCGCAAGAAGCTCGAAATAAAGATTTTAAAAAATATAGGGAGTTTCATTCCCGAAAGTGCAGTCGCGAAAAATCAAACCAAGACATTTTTAATATGTTTTTGATAACCTCTGACCCAATTATTTCAAGCATGCGAAAATTGCCTGCAAAGAAGGTTCAAAGCTTGCCAGAGGAGGCAATTGATTTAATTGTACCTGCAGCTCCGAACAAGAACTATTTCAGTGATGTTGAAGTTGCTGATGCTGCGGATGATGATAATGATGATGATGATAATGATGATGATGATAATGATGATGATGATAACGATAATGATGATGATGATGATAATGATAATGATGATGATGTGGATGATTAACTTTAAGATGTATAAAATGTAATGTTTAAGTTCTCATACTGTACTCTTTGCACTATATACCTACACTGATATTTGGCATTACTTAATAAAATTATACTCAAATATACTTAGAAAACATTTTTTTTTACTTATTTTAATGGTATTAACTGAAAAATAAAGAAAAATTATCCTAACATAGCTTCCCTGATTTGATCCAAGAAAACATGCTATTCTAACCCACTGTGCGCCGGTGTGGGGTGCTAGTATGACTTCTTGACCACCGCATCTTATTGTTGTGCCTTGTTTCATCATGAAATCGAGACCCAAGAGTAGGTCGTCTGTGTAATCGGGCATCATTAGGAGGTCCAGCTCGCAGTTTTGTTTTCCTAGCTGTATGGTCACTTGGAGTGCTTCTGTGATTTCTCGCGTGCGCCCGTCTGCCATACGTGCGCGTATGTGTGTGGGAGTTACCCCACCTGTGATTGCACGTAACTGGCGACTTCGCTGATGAAGCTCCGCGTAGCTCCGGTATCGATGGTGGCTGTGATTTGGATGATGCCGATGATGACTGTGGCACATATACGCTGCCCATCGCAACGCAACGCACTTAATGCTTTTGAGGACTGTTGCCGGTGGGCTGCGCCCTGCCTCGCTCTTGACGGCAGCCCCGTTCGTTTCCCCCCCCCTGTGTCCGGCAGCATTCTATGGTCCGAATTCCACGCTTCCCGCAGTCCCAGCAGAATAGGACATGCGCATTGCGACAGAAGCGTGCCACGTGTCCACTTTCCCCGCACCGTCGGCAGGCGGTCCGCACATCTATTGCTGCCTCGGCTTTAGTGCTATTTGCTGGAAGGATTTGGCGGTTTCTTGTCTCTCGGGGTATAGTACGGTCGACTCTGGGTGATGCCGTGGGTGTCCTGGATGTATCTCTGTTGTTTCGTATGCCCGTATGTTCGTATGTTGTGTCTTCCGCCATTTCTATCAACTCGCCCAGCGTCGTGAAGTCTTTACGACGTACGTACCATTGGTACTCCTCCAAGCTGCTCCGAAATATACGCTTCCAGTTTTTGATCCTCTGTATGCCCGGCATGTCGCATGAGGTTCTGGAGTTCCACAACATATATCTTAAACGATTCTATAGGGCGTTGTAGGCGTTTCCTGATCTCATCCTCCAACTTCTCCCAGTAACGTGCTGGCAAGAACTTCAGAAAGTCTTTTTTGAACGCAGCCCACTCAGTCCAGCTGCAATTGTTGTTTCGGAACCAGAGCAATGCGCGGTCTTTCAATAGCTCCGGCATCGTCCGTGGGAGTAGATTTGTATTTATCCCGTAGACATCTGACAACTCCTCTATGCGCTCAATAAACGCCAGTGGGTCTCGTTCTCCATCGAACTTCACTGACCACTTCATTACATGGTCAATCACGGTGGAGTACGTGGTAGTCCCACTTCTGGGGAACTCGGGTACTGCTGTGCGCAGGGCGTCACGTGACGTCCCGGCTTGTTCGTCTCTCGACGGTAGTAGCGACTCTCGGCTCGTACTCAGAAGACTCCTGGTCGTTCCATACTGTACAGAGTTCGGGGTTGCCTGACTGGTGTAGGTGGCAAACTCTTCATGAGGCGAGCCTGCAGTTCGGCCACACGACGCTCCTGCACTAGCGTGAGTTCTGTGGAGTTTAGGTACTCCGCGAGTTTCTTCCGTAGTTCGTCAACTGTTCCTGAGGCCTATAATCCAAACTCGGTATTAAAAACCACCAGCTGCTCCTTTCGAAGTGTATACACCCAACTTGTCTTCGCCATCCTATGTTATACTCGGATGATGGAGAAGGCAGTGGGAGCGTCCACTTGTGGGTAAAGGGCTAGTGTTCAGGATTTTCCCAGTGTCAGGGTAACGTGACTGCGCGTAAGTTATTTACCTACTCCACGTTTTAGGTCGCGACTTTCTCAGAGTCTGACGTAATATTTTCTTGTGATATAGTTTCTTTTTTCTCAGAGTCTGACGCGCTGATTTAGTTTTCTTTTACTCAAGTCCCTGCTCGGGCGCCACTGTAACGACTCTTTTTATAGCTGTGGTAAAACACAGCGGCTCCAGGGGTCGTATACAGAAAAGTGTAAAAACCCTGCGAGTTAAATGAATTTCAGTGTATTTATTTAGAATATTGATTATGGACTCTTGTTAGTCCTTGCTCGAAACAATTCTACTTCCTTAACTCTATGTTTGTATAAATAACTTATTCAATGTGTACTTGTTTCAATGTCTCTACGGCCTGGTAAGTGTGTGTCTCTGTGACTCAATGGGAGAACGATTAAAAACCAGAAGCTCTCACTGAGTTCCTATGGTCTCTGTACGGCGTATGACTTAGTGGGAAAACGATTAAAAAACCAGAGGTTCCCTCTAAGTCCCTAAGTCTCGGTGGCGTATGTGTCTCAATGATTCAGTGGGAGAACGATTAAAAACCAGAGGCTCTCACTGAATCCCTATAGTCTCTGTCTGTGTATGGCTTAGCGAGAAAACGATTAAAAAACCAGATGTTCTCGCTAAGCTTTCTGTGTTCGTATTGTACTTTGTATGGCGTAGAGCTGTTGCTAGTCAGGATGTTGGTGATCGACGAAGAGACCTACTACTTGGGCTACGTGGTTTATATAGTCGCAGGTCGCAGCGGCTGACACATGTTGTTATTGGCGGGCCACCGTTGTGTAACTTTACTTCCGTTTGGCCGGCCTCGCTTGTTGTTGTTGTAGCCAGGCTTGTTGTTGTTGCAGTCAGGCTTGTTGTTGTTGCAGTATTTTGCCCTTGGGCCACCTGCAACTTCTGACGGTCAGCCACCTCACTCCAACGGCCCCTGGTTGGCCTGCAGTATTGTTGGCTGCAAGCAACGCTGTCCGGAATCCTGTAGTGTTGTTGTTGTTAAATATTTTATGTTCAATTTAACTGGCAACCAGCATTTCATTTGCATTCCTCCTTCTGCTTTGTACTTGCTGGTCGTTGGCGTGGTGGTCGCTCTGTCGTTGTCCCTCTTGTGCTTTGCTCTCGTTTCTTCGTGTCGTTAGTGTAAAATTACCGAGCGAGCGCACTCGGCAAATTCCACCGCTTGAGTTCGTGCACTCACCTTCTCTTGTCCTGCATGTATTTGTTGTATTCTTCGTCGCTGTGTTTTCCTCTCTTCGCAAGCGTAGCGCTAGTTGGCAAGATCGTTGGCTGTGGTGGTCGCTTTTGTTGTAATTGCTATTATTCCAACTGGTCTAATATGCTGCTGCTGATCTGTGCTCCTGCCACGGCCGCGCTAATTGGTTACAACGTTTGTAGTTTTTTTCGTTAAGTTTTCACTGCAGTTGCTTCGGTTGGCATTGTGGGCGTTTCCTCGATGCAATTATTCGGGTCTGTTATTCATGATGTTTGTGTGTATATAGTTTCGTAGCGACTCTGTCACCTGTAGTGTGGGCCAAAATTTCCCACAGAAGATTTTAGTTCTTACAAACAACACTTAATCGTGGCACTGATCCACCACAGCAACGCGCTTGGAGAGATGACGCAACAAATGTGGAAGATAGTAGAAATGAAACTACTGGAAGTCTTATTTACGAGACTGCACGGAGAACCGGATGCGCCGATCCCATAATTTGACGGGTTGGATTGGTTCAATAGGGTAAACATTATAAAATGTAGGTGGTTCCGAAGTGGAAGCCGCTGGACGACGACGTAGAGGACGACTATCTCATAAGTAACCCAAATCTCCATATCGAAGCGACTGTAAAACTGCGAAACTGTTGTATTGAGTACTGGACAATGAGATATAATATATTAAAATATGCATTATTAAATTATTCAACTATTAAAATGGGCAATTATTGCATGAATTTAGTGTTCTTACAGACATATTCATGTACGTACGAATGGTAAAATTTATAATAGAATGTGGTTGTAGTATTTCAAGCGGATGTAACAAGAAACATTAAAAAGTTCAGTATTGCACACTTAATTTAATAATATTATACAGAAATGTTCGATTGGAATAGGCATAAAATTAACAAAGCATGCATAACATAAAAATAATTATGAAATTTATTGAAATTCTGATACTTATAATTTGCAATTGTGAAGGGCTTTATTCAATTGATCAAAAAGCTAAATTGGGCGCCTCAGTGTGTTAATCTGGTGAGCGATGTCACTCTTTCATTGAAATTGAATGCAGCTCTCTCCAAGCTTAAAACTTAGATTGAAGTGCGAAAATCTTCAAATATGTATGCTTTGTTAAAAAGGTATGTAATTGTGGGAGTTGGGGACCACAGATTAAAACGGAATATGACAAAATTAAAATAAAAAAATTTTAACTCTTAATAGAATATTGTGAAATGTACTCAGATGCTGTTTTCGTATTCTGTTCCCCTGGTATGAGTGGCCAACATACTCAATAGAAAGAATACTTTATTTTATCTATTATTATTATAATACAGCAAAACTTGAAAAATTCGGAAAAAATTGAGATGGGCAGAATCAATAATTCCATTTTACAAAATATATGTAAAAATATAAAATCAAAGAGATACTAAATTTCATAATCAACACTTTTTCATATATAAAATCAAAGAGATACTAAATTTCATAATCAACACTTATTCATCTAAGTATAACTTAGCAACTAGTTCTTGCACTTCTTACTCACGCGGAAAACTGCTGACAATACGTCAGCGATTTGCGCATGACAACAACAACCACAACAACAACAACAACAACAACAACAAATGGCAGAGCGAAGCGGACGTTATATTTAGCGCATAAGAAGTGCAGTAAAACAACAACGCAGGAGCAACAACAACAGCAGCGAATAGCATAGCCAAGCGCGCAGCTACAGTTAGGGTAGAATTAATTTGTATATGTTGTCAATCGGAATTTAAGGCTAAAATAAAGAACAGTGCAAAGCGCTCAGTATATTATTCCAAGTTTTTTATTTAAAAGCACATAGTGCTTACGGACCTATAACTTATATAATTGTGACTGTATTCGATTTCATAAAATAGTATTTCTTTCATTTTCTGAAATGAAATAACGTCAATCTTCAAAATTATACAAAAATCTAAAATCAAATTATTAATTTTTCAGATTTTGTTGAGAATACTATAACTTATGCGGCCCATAGACGATACATCATGATCATACACATATTTAATAGTATGTGTGAAAAAGAGAGAAAATATGCATGTATGTGTCACACAAACATGATCGCGCTGTGATCACTGACTGATCGTCGAAAATCTAAATCATTTAGATCTTGAGGGGAAATTTTATTACGATGTTGATCATGATGTATGGATGATCGTCGTTTGTGGGCAATTTACATGCAAATTTTGCTCATTTGAGTTTGACTGCCAACGTGTGAAGATGTGTGCGGATAAAAATAATAAAAATGCGTTTCTGCTGGAGTCCCTTGAATGCTATTGTACTATTTCGTTTGTACCTTTCTTTCAGTCAAAATCGTTTTTTTATTTTTTTTACAATTTTTCCTTGCACAGTACAAGCGCTAGCGCACACAAAACTTCGTCATCCGACAGAGACATGACAACCTCACTCAACGACAACTATGAAAAAATGATGATCTTCGATTTTGATCACTCGTCTGTGGCGGAGCTTCATTCAACACGTACACGAATGAGTATGATCATGATGTATCGTCTATGGGCCGCATTACGTTTCTTTTGCTTGTATGTTTATAAATAAATGCAAGGATTTGGGCTGCATTGGACGTGGTGGTAGACACGTTAATATTTGGTGAGCAGATCCGAATTCAAACTCCCAGAATTTTTTTTTATTGGCGAGGTATTTTTGTTTTTTGTTTTTCTTCAAAATATGTTAACTCGATTATACAAAATTACTTTTTTTTATTTCAAGACTTCTGATACAAATAAATTATTGTATAGGGTGTTTTTTTTAGACGTGTAGTTTTCAATCTGGTAATACTTTTTTCGGAGTTGCTCTTTTTGACACTTTGCCACTTGATTTATGCTCCGTTTGGTTTGCCATTTCACAGAATTGAAGCCGAACGACCATCAAGCGCGTCGCACGTTCGGTGAATGGGCCCAAAACGAGATGGCCACCGATCTCGATTTTCACAAGAAAATTTTGTTCAGCGATGAAGCTCACTTTTGGTTGAATGGGTACTTTAATAAGCAAAATTGTCGCATTTGGAGTGACGTTAATCCACAAGTCATTGTGGATTACAACCTCAAAAATTCACTGTTTGGTGTGCTCTATGGGCAGAGGGAATCATTGGTCCATATTTCTTCAAAAATGAAGCCGGCCATACTGTTACAGTCAATGGGGAACGCTATAGAGCCATGATTAATGACTTTTTCGTGCCTGAATTGGAGGATGTTGATGTGGACGACTTTTGGTTCCAACAAGACGGCGCTACATGCAATACAGCCAACGAAACAATCAATTTATTGAAGGAAACTTTTGGTGAGCGATTATCTCGCGTCCTGGGACTGTGGCGTGGCCTCCAAGATCGTGCGATTTAAAACCGCTGGACTACCATTTGTGGGGTTATGTGAAGTCGCTTGTCTACGCAGATAAGCCCTAGACGAATGATGCCTTGGAAGATAATATTCGGCGCGTTATGACTGACATACGGCCCCAATTGCTGCAAAAAGTGGTCGAAAATTGGGCCTCTCGACTGAAATTTATTCGAGGCAGCAGCGGCGGCCACTTGCCCGAAATCATTTTTAAAACATAATGGCAAACCCTTATCTTTATAATAAAGCTAAATTCTTGGCCAATAACATTAAATTATATGTATTTTATTTCTGCTTGAAAACCACATGTCTAAAAAAAACATCCTTTATATGATTACGATTTAAAAAAAAAGAAAAAAACAAAAATACATTTTTTTATTATTATTATATCTTAAATAATTATGTATTGTTAAACGATTCTCCACCTCCGTTTGAATTTTAATTAATTTGTTTTTGTAACGAGTTCAAGGTCCAAAAATAAAAATTATTTTTATTCTTATTTAATTCAAAAGTTCCCAATATTTACAAACAGCTGACCTTAGAAAAATTACGACCACCATTTAATGTTAGGCAGGTAATATTATATTTAGTCTGTAATTTGCATTTAAGTTGACAGATCAGAAAATTGTAAGTGTCAAGTTATTTATCGATTTGAGACATTTTTCTGTGGTGGTTTCCGGAGGAAACCGAAATATTGGGCAAATATTTCCACGAAAATAGCTTTAAAGCATTCGTTTCGAAATCTTTTACAAAAAAAATATAGAAAATGCAAAAACCTCCATAAATCGATGTCAAATAAAATTACTTTAGTCAAAGTAAAATTATCAAACAGCAGTTTTTAATTTTTTTTATAATTCACACTCTTGGGCGGTACGTATCTCTCGTTTTTGAAGATTCCCCCTCCCAAACATTATAGCTCTGTGGAACTGTGACCAATTTCTTTTAAACCTATGACTACCCTTTTTCACACTTTCTAAAACAGAAATAGTTTCTATACATCAACATAAAACAGACAACACGCCCACCTACATTTAGACAACTACCTAATAAATTTTTTATAAGCGCAGTTTTTTTTATTAAAGATAGAAGAAATTTTGAGCTTGCAAGATTTTAAAAACTATCCAGTTTGGCATAGAAGTAACTCCAGATTTTGCTTACATTTGAACAGTCTACTTGGTTCTTTCATAGGGAAATGAATGTCGAATGAACTCAATTATGTCAATATTTATTAATAAACTTTCTTTACTCATATCAAGTTTCTAAGTATAATTATTTCCCTATTTCTTCATTAGAAGGGTATATTTTACGAACACAATAATTAAGTATGTATGTAATTTTTAAAATAATATATTTAATATTTTTAAGGAATATAAACGTACGAATAAGCTTTAAAACCATGCATAAAATTAAAGTTTAAAAACATAGAATTTGGAAAATTTCCCAAATTAGGAACTGAAAACTTTTATGAATATGTAAAAATCAAAAGTTATGGATTTATATATACCAATGTTATGTACATATTCTCATTTATGCAAAGAAAATATATTTTAATAATATGACATAATATTGGTTTTTTACGAGATTTCAAAATTTCGCTAAATGTAATAAAGTTTTTTCAGCAAAGCATTTTGGTTTTTCAACAATGGATATTGGAATTACAAATTATTAACTAGGTCATTCAAATCACATGCATGCAAAATTCAATCGTCCCATTTGCATAAATCGCTAAATACGCCACTTTCTACTGTGACATACTTATTAGTTTTTATGTTACTCCCAATTTAGAAAGTAGCACAGGAACGTATAGCAGTGAATGTGACGCGATGATTTCATTTCATCTTCAGCTTATTGCAAAATGCTTGCAATGGCCAACAGCGAAAATAGTTCAACACACCTCAACAGCGATACCGCAACACTACTTCGTTCTTGGGCTAATGAGAAGCTTTTTGTTTCTCCATTCTGCGGATAAAAAAAATCCGATATACATTGGTTAAATAATTATTTCTTACTCTAGATAAAATATCGTCGGGACTAGTACAACTAATTTTTCACTAATAAAAATCCCTTCCCCAAATCTAAACAAAATTGCTGCATTTCTTGCACCAGCCGCGAGGGGTTTATATCCGACATGCTTCTTAGTGTTAGTTACAGTATTTTCTCATTATTTACATTGGTGTATTCGAACCAACGCAAAGAGAGTTCGACATCTTTTGTTGACCCAATTTTCTTCGCTGCTTGTCGCACTGTCGTGATATATAGAAATTTTGTTTGTTTGGTTCGCTCTGGTTCTCTCTCTTTCTAATATGTTTCGTATTTTATTGCTGAGAAGTAGTACATCTAGTGAATGGAGTACATAGTGGCAGTTGCGATATCAGGTGAAAAAATGTGAACTAAAAATGAAAGGGAAATCCTGTTTTCGTTCTGAATACATTTTCAATGTTAGTTTAATTCAATTTCCTATTCAGTACCACTTAAGATAAATTCATTTCAGCCTCTATCGAAACTTTATGGATGAAAATATGTACAATTAGAGAGAACAACTTGTATTATTACTAATCCACAAGCACACCATTAACACAATAAACATATCACGTTCATGTATAGATACAATATTATTATATATTTGAATATCTTCCCGCAGCAATTTTCTATTTTATTCATATTTAAATTGAATTTATATGAATACTGCCCACCTATCTAACCATTCGTTAAGTAACCTCACGCGTTTAAAAAGTTCTTGCAAATATGTTCTTCACTTTTCGGCGCACTTGAAGTGACTAAAAACGAAAGCACCACTGCTCTGTGGCACGCTCACGTAATGCCAAAATCTTACCACAATTCACCATAGCAGAGCTCAGCATTGCCGATGTACGAATCAAAATTAGGTCAACAGGTTTAGAGTAGGCCAACTTTATCACCTCCACAGCCGTCGTCGTTGTGCTAGCTAACACCGACGCATTGTGTTATTGCACTATTGTCGCGATTAATGGTGCAGCATCGTTAATGAGACACGAAATAAAATTTGGTTGCTGCATTATGGTGTTTTGTAATGCCGAGAGCGGTTTTAGTCGATTTCAAATGGTTAGTTTGAAAGCTTACAGGTAAAAATATGTTACTAATCAGTACTTTATTATAAGGGAAACTAAGTACGGACGACCATTTAAATATGTTTCAAAAGTAATGCAACTTCACGAATGATTTATTTTTCTCGCTGTACTACATATCGGAACCACTTCATTACCCTCACAAATATACACGTTGCCACCTGTCACTGAATAAACTAATTGCGTAAATTGAAAATCTCAAACTTTTGTAAATTATTGTTTTCACTAAAAAATATTAAAATATCCTTTAATTAAAATCGGGGGTTAACTTATAGACAGAGAATACAGAGAAATGACTCTTGTTGCGCGCACACTTACTCATGTGCAAAACTGTAGTAGTATGGCTGCTTTTCTTCTGAATTCTGGTTAACCAATGATACACAAACCTATCCATATAGGCAACTAATGTTAACAGACATTTTTTAAACGTCAGAAAATTTGACGTTTAAATGTCCCGTCTCTATGGTATCTGCTTATAGATCTTAGAAAGGGCATTTTGTGAAAAATGCTTATATTATAAATTATTGCAAATTTATTTTTGTTAAGTTTTTCACTAATTTTAAAATAATCATATAAGGGCATACCTATAAATACGCACAAAGTACAAAATAATAATTATCACTGTAAATTTTTATTCACTTTCTATATCTTTATACTCTTTTACACAAAAGTTCCTGAGTAAAAACAATTTGATCATATAAGTAAACGTTGTATCGAAAAATTGAAACATTAGTTGATTGCAATCTCAGGTGGCAACTGCGGATTTTCTGTAAATGTCGATATTAGAGATATAACAATTAATGATTGTTTGTGCAACTAGTTCAAAGATAGTATATAAAAAAAATACGAAAGGAAGCATTTAAAACAATTGTCCCATTTCTTTCAATATTAGGGTTGAATACACTACTTTAAGTTTAAACGCATTTACTACAAGCTGCATTCAATTTTGCAGCGACAAGTTTCTTAAGGTTTTGTTCAGAGTTCATTACAATTCGCACATTGATATTTAACTGCATAGGCAGATACGTATATATGCATGTATTATGTATGTATTTATGTATGACACCGATAACCGAGTTTCATAATTGATAAATTAAAAATAAAACCTTAATTACTTTTTTAATAAAATCAGAAGTGAATGAATAAAAACAAATAAACTCAACAGATAGATTAAATTACAGCCGAAACGGCCAAAAAGCAAAATCGCACTGGCAGCGAATGCTCTCACACACACATACCCTACTGGCCCCCAAGTTGTACCGCAAAAAACCCGCCTTTGCGACGTACATACATATACGTGAACAAATAAAAAACTATTTCTCAAGGCCACAGATTTAGGCCACGAAAGCCTAAGCGATTTAAACCAACTAAGATACTGCGCGCAATGCATTGACAGAAACAAACTTGGATTTGAGACACTATTGTAAACATTCCAATATGCACCTAAAACGTACAACCATGCCCATGTATGCTGTGTATGTATATTATATCCATATAAGAGTACGGCATACATTTATGTATGTACATACATATATATAATGATCATTGTATGAATATTCCTGTTTTTCACAGTCGTGCTATTTTAAAGAACGTAATTTTCCGTTTGAAACGCGGTTACAAACAAAAGTTCTATCGGCCTTAAGCCAGTAATAAAATTTGATATATGTATATACATATTTATATATATACATAGTTTTGTATAAGCTTTGCTTAATTTAAAACAAACTGCCCACAAAACCCTCTGTAGTTGTCCTTGGTATACATACTATATGAATATATGTACATTTTTTAAATCTACACGTAACTGCACTGTTGCAGATACATATATACATACATATGTATAAAAATAACCCATTTATTTTAGCAGTCATTTAAATCTGTTTAAAGTAGAACAAGAATCACAGAATTATTCAACTATGTCAAGTTTTGAACAACAAAAATTCAACAAAACATTTTCCTTATCCTATTTTTTCTCAGTTCTATTTATTGCTTTTATGGAAGAATTGTATTTTTTTAAATAATACAATTTTTTAAATAAAATAGTGCTTTATGAAGTCGTGTACAAACTTATACCATGTTTCAACCACAGAATTCAGAGAGGAGAAATTCTTTTTCGCCACAAGCGTCCATAGCGGACACACCACGATTTTAAGTGGATTCACCACGATTCTGTGATTCACTATGATTTTGAGTGGATTCACCATAATTTTGAGTGGATTCTTCAATATTTTGAGTGGATTCTTCACGATATTGATTGGATTCATGTACCAGAGAATACAGAGAAAATAAACTTAAGAGTCAAACGGCAAAGCAGCGAAATAAAGCAGACGGACGTTGTACACTGAATCCACACAAAATCGTAGTGAATCTACTCAAAATCGAGGTGTGTCCGCTACGGACGCTGGCACCGAAAAATGCTTTCTCTTCTCTGTATTCTCTGTCATGTACAACGTCCGTCTGCTTTATTTCGCTGCTTTGCCGTTTGACGTTTAAGTTTCTTTTCTATGTATTCTCTGGTTTCAACCGCATCAATTTAACTAGTTACAGAAAATACTTTTAAAATAACACACACTGTTTGAATGAAGTTTAGATTGGCAACTGTTTTTTTGTTTTTACAAATGAAATATTCATTTATTAAACTATGTATGTAAAAAATGGAATTTGTTGCCAAAATGATTCGGAACTTCTTTTGCAATATTCATTGTAAAACTTTGAGTGTCATTTACGTTCATAACCCCACGTCTCGACAGGCAATTATTGATTGCTTGCAAATGTCAATTTCGAGCAAATTGCCAACGAGAAAGCAAATTGCCAAGATGCTGTGTTGCAAAGTTATGTTTTCGTGAAGCGCACAGTGTCAGCATCGTCGATCGGTTTAGTTTTACCACGTCTACTAAATTAATAAAATCGATAAAAATGGACGGAGACTATGCATTTCCCTTCTTTGTTAAAAAGGATTCACCCAGAATCCGGCTTCCTTTTTCTTTCCTCTTCATGGTATAAATCAAACAATTCTTTCAATCAAGGTGAATTGACTTACATGGTAGCTGCAAGAACAAATTTTTTTTAACATACTTTCGCACAGTACCAGTCAAAATTGAAATGATTGAAAAATGCGATCAAAACAAATATGCAAACAATTGCACATAGAGTTTTGATTTTAGTGAATAAGAGTTTTTTAATTGTTATTTTTGTAAAATATGAACATTATGAAGAAATTATGGGAATATTTAACTATTAAATATATTTTATATAAATTAAGTGCCACTTTAAGCAGCTCTTATGTATTCTTCCATTCCTTTCAATTTCGTTTATTTTGTTCGCAAATTGCTTATGTTTGACTATTCCGGAGGTACGAAATTCACCTCGCAGCCACCATGCAAGTAAATTCACCTTGCTTTCAATGAATTAAGAGCGCTGTCACAGCGTGCTTGATGACATTTTCAAAAAAACGATAACATAACTTGGCAATGCCCACCCAAGGTGCATTTACTTACATGATGACAAGGTGAATTTCGTACCTCCGGAATTGCCAAACATAAGCAATGTGCAATTAGTTACTGCTCAAAATAAACGAAATTCAGAGGAATGGAAAAATACATATGAGCTGATTAAAGTGGTACACAATTTATATAAAATATATTTAATAGTTAAATATTTATTTATTTATTTATTTATTTATTTTTTTTATTTTTAAAAAAGTTTATACACAAATAAATTTAATGCTAAACTTATTACCTAGGCAACTAACAACTAAGGTCTTCGGCCTAACTATTAATAAAATTAACTAGTATTAAACTAATAAAAGTATATACATATATTTTTTTATATTTATATGTCAAAGTAAATCTGACAGAGGTGGAGCAGTGAAGTTACGTTTTTTATGTTTTCTGTGGATATATTTATTAATGCATGTGGTAAAATGATTTGTTTAAAAAATGTAGTTGTTTTTGAACCACAGTCGGGCAGCTGTTGATGAGATGGACTATTGTTAGTGTGTGGGAGTTGCAAAGTGGGCAAGTTGGTGGTAATGTTCCTTCAAATAAATATTTATGTGAGATCAATGTGTGCCCAAGACGGATCCTTATGTATTTTCGTAAGTTCAATTTGGATATGTTACCTGGGTATCTGGATGCATTCCCGTCTGGGTTAATTAGTTTATAATTGTGCGAGTATTGAGTCCAGTTTTGTTTTCGTTGGATAGAATGTTATGCATTTATTTGGTTTTTTAAGTCGCTTCTGCTGTATGTGGGATGAATTAAAAGTGGTGCACTTGTAGCATATTTTGCGGCTGCGTCGGCCAGGGTATTTCCAATAATTCCAGCGTGTCCCGGTATCCACATTATTTTTGTTTTATGGGGAAGTGTGATTAAAATATCACGAATTTTGCATATTGTTTCGTCTCCGTGTGATGGGGTTTGAACAGCTTTGATAACCGACTGTGAATCGGAGCATATAATATACTTTCCTTTTTGTATTTTGCAATATTTTAAAGCTGTATATATTGCTTCGGCTTCGGCTGTAAATATTGAGGAGTATGCAGGTAATTGGGATACTTGGAGTACTTCCATGTTAGCATTTATCACAGCAAATCCGGAACCGTTTGTTTTCTTGGAGCCGTCAGTATACATGAATTTCCATCCACATTTTAGCCAAGAATTTTGAATTTCTTTGTAGTTTTGATGGTATATGGTGGCAGTGGTTGTAATTTTTGAGAGAGCGAATAATTCACAAATTAGACTTTCTTTTTTTAGTAGCCATGGTGGATGTTTCGTGTTGTATTTTTTGTGGCTTTTTATAATGATTCCAATGAGTTTTGCTGAGGATATTATTCTATGCATAGTAGAGGGCTGACGTATTATTTTTCTTTTTGCTTGGTTGGATATATTTTCAATCATTGGATTTTCTGCTGGCAAAATTATTTTTGGGATCAGCCGTGAAGTGAACAACTCCATTCTATCAGTTAATGTTAGTAGTCCGGCTTCTGTCAGTATGTTGGTCATTAGTGTGGTCCGAAATGCACCCAGACAGTAACGGGCAGCTGCATTATAAATTGAATTTATTTTCCTCAGTTGTGATTGGGGTGCGTTTCCAAATATAGGTAGTGCGTAGTCTATTTTCGACAATAATACAACTTTTAGTACGTTTTGTTGCGATCGTTGTTTTTGGCGTCTGCCGTCTGTATGTTTGTTTTGTTTCTCTCCTTCTTTTGTTCCTTCCACTTGTCCGCTTTGCTGGTGAATGCGGCCAGGCTGAAACCTACCAGACGATTCTGAGGTACAGATGGCGCTGCCTCAGAATAGTAGAAGTTCCAAAGAAAGGTGACTGACCGACTCGACCGCTGGAGCGGTCACTGATGGAAAAGCTTAAGAGGCCGAGGAAATGAAAAAGATACGGTTTCAGGAGAGAGGAAAAAAAATCATATAAGGCAGTGGTAGAGAAAAAACGGGGGATAAGGTGTTAAGTGTTTAGGAAGGAAGTTGTGTCGAAAATTTTTGGTTGCCGCGCGCGTTTGAATTTTGTGTTTGACTGTGGAGGATTTTTGGAGCAAAAAAATTAAGATTTTTTTATTTGCATTTCGTGTCGGATTTTGTATGGATAGTCTCTCTTCTCGTCCGTGGTCCTGTTATTTATTCGGATATATTTAAAGTGTGAAAGATTCCAAAAAATTTTTGAATTCAATTATAAGGTATATGTGTAGAAAATAAACGTTAAAATTTTGAATCAATTTAAAGTGTTAGTTTAGTTTAAAGATTTGGCGTTAGAAAGTTTACCTTGATTATTGAGTGTGCTGACTAGATCCATAACCGCGTGTTTCCGGCACATCCCATAAGAGGGATAATTTATTGTTCCGGCCCACCCCATTCGAGCATAGGAGGAAAAGGAGGCTGCCGCCCGCCCCTAGAGATAAGTACATATTTGTTAAGTATATATTTGTTAAGTATACGCGAGTATACATAGGTATTATTAAGTATACGCGTATATATATATATGTTATTTATTTAAGTACCAGTAGGATGTTTATTGTGTTGAATTTAATGTAAAAAAATGTTAGGCTAAGGCGGACAATATGGGGCGGGCTCGCTTGTCGTCGTAGAGGAGGATGTTAGAAAGCATGGTGAGTTGAAGTTTTTTTTTGTAGTGTTGCCCCACCCGATGCAGTGTGGCGGGTTAAGGACCACGACCATTGCGGTGAGCTAGCCGTGGCCACCACACTGCATCATTCTAGTGGTGCGGTAACATTAATGGCGCCCAAGTAAAAATAATTAAATTAAAATTTTCCTTTTAATGTATTGTAACGTTGTGTGTAGTGAAGCATTTTGTTGTTTAGTTAATGTGCTCCACTCTTGCCGCTGACTTGACGTGCCAATGCGTAACGCCAACTGCAACGACAAGAGGGGGAGGCTAAATGTGAGATGAAGCCGGCTCATCGTGGCCGTGGTCTGTTGAACAGATCATCGTAGCACTGATGAGATAGCTGAGAGGCGGAGTCTCAGTAGATGTAAAGGAAAATTTTAATAAAAAAATGACAACTCGCCTGGTAAAAGAAACAGTCCTCCGATGGATTGAAGACAAGGGAGCCCCACCCATTTGAACATTAATTTGTATTAAAAAAATATTATAGTTTTTTTTGTTAGTAAATATTAAGATTGGAATATATTTAGTTTGGCTATATTTATATGGATAAATTTTTATATAAATATGTATATATGTATTAATCTTTTGGGGTATAGGGTGGCATTGGTAGATCTCCAGGCATAGGTATAGGTATTATGTTATTTTTTTGTTGTTAGAAGTTAGTTGGTTTTTTTTAAAGTAAACATGTCAGCGGAATACGGGGAATACGGCGCTAGGCCATCAGCACTACCAAGTCAATATCGGTCAGCCGTGAACTTATTGATATTAGAGAGTGAAAATAGTTATCGGGCGGCGATGAAGGTGGAGTTTGGAAAGATAAGGGAAACGGTCCGGGCGAACCATTTAGAGCTGATGAAGCTCATTAGTGATGCAATGAGACCCATGCAGCAATCACCGGCGCAGTAAAGTAGCCTAGCAGCTGCAGAGTTGGATAAGGAGCCCCAAAATAAGGTAGTTGAAAACTGGGGAGAAGTTAGGGGAAGTGGCAACTCACATGTTAGTTTTGAAGAGGAAAGTACTACCATTTATAATTTAAGTTGTGAAGAGGAAGTTTTGGACAATATACCAACAAGTCAGGACGATGAGGACTTGGCCTCAATAGATCAAGATATTTTTGAGATATTGTTAGACGATAATTCTGTTGATGGTAGTATTATGTCTGAAGCGTGTAACGCAAAATTAAGAAATAGTTGCGAAAATTTATCTTCTTTGGACTCAATAGATATGTTTGTTAACGATTTAGTAGGAGCTCCCCTCTCACAAAATATGAGCCTTAGTGACCATAGTGAACAGAGTACAGAAACCACTAGTCAAAGTGACTCCATAAAATCTGCTGGTAGATCTTTATCTTTAGTTTCAGACAGTAATGGTGCTGTTGCAGCAGATAAAAGCAGTATACCATCGAATGGATCAAAGACAAAACATTCCGAAGGGGCATCATGTAAAAATGATGTGAATATAGTGACTGAACCTAAATTTATTGCAATTGTTTGTCCAACTGTACTACTTACAGATCAGCCGACATACTTCGACAGAAGCAATTGTACTGGCAAAAACTTAAATTATATTCGAATTATTAAGAAATTGCGAGGAGCAGTAGATCGCGTTTTTGGGCTGCAGAATCTTGTGTTCGATAGGGGGAAGTGGTTAGAAAGGGTTAAAACCATAGGTTAAATTGGTGAAGGCCTTGTGGCACTTCTAGTACCTACTGGAAAATTAGCGTGGGGAGATGTTGGGATTATTCAATGCTAGGAATCTAAACCGGTAAGAGCACGCGACTCTTAATCTCGGGGTTGTGGGCGTAGCTCACGTTGGCGCCTGTGGTACGTGAAGTAGCAATAGTTAGTAAGGAGGTGGAGGAAAGTTAATCATAGGGAATTATGGATTATATAATACATATAAAAGAACTTACTCCCAAATCAGCTTCGTTGGTCTAGAGGTAATCTGAGTTAGAAATCTGAAATTAGAATTGATTACTATGTGTTTTTTTAAGGTAAAATAAATAAAAATGTTCCTGTTTATACGATAGAGTATAGGTGTGTAGGTTAGCGTTTATTAGTGAGTAGAGAGGTGAAGGTGATTCTTTGAGTCGAATGGCTGGGAAGACAAAATAAGTATAGAGTTAGATTAGGAAATTTGGTGTTGTGAATAATTACCGTGCAATTAGGTGTTGGGATCCGTAATCTTCCTCAGTGTGGTGGTTCTGTAAAGGAAGTATTGTTAGTTTGTATGTTTAGGTATATGTAGTTATAGTTGCCCGGCTAGCTCAGGGTAGAGCATTAAGTTCTGATCGACGCTTCCATCCGTGTTCCGGCGGAGTTTATAGTGCTCCTGGCAACCCGTGTGTTTTGTTGCGATCGGTGTTTTGGCGTCTACCGTCTGTATGTTTGTTTTGTTTCTCTCCTTCTTTTGTTCCTTCCACTTGTCCGCTTTGCTGGTGAATGCGGCCAGGCTGAAACCTACCAGATTCTGAGGTACAGATGGCGCTGCCTCAGAATAGTAGAAATTCTAAAAAAAGGTGACTGACCGCCTCGACCGCTGGAGCGGTCACTGATGGAATAGCGGAAGAGGCCGAGAAAATTAAGATTAGTTTTTAGTTCGTGTCGGTTTTTTTGGATGGACAGTCTCTCGTCTCGTCCGTGGTCCTGTTTTTTTATCCGGGTATATTTAACGCGTGAAAGATAGCAATTGAAAATTTTTTGTTTGAATGCAATTACAATGTACCTGTGTCGCAAATAAACGTTAAAATTTTGAATCAATTTAAAGTGTTAGTTTAGTTTAAAGATTTGGCGTTAGAAAGTTTACCTTGATTATTGAGTGTGCTGACTAGATCCATAACCGCGTGTTTCCGGCACATCCCATAAGAGGGATAATTTATTGTTCCGGCCCACCCCATTCGAGCATAGGAGGAAAAGGAGGCTGCCGCCCGCCCCTAGAGATAAGTACATATTTGTTAAGTATATATTTGTTAAGTATACGCGAGTATACATAGGTATTATTAAGTATACGCGTATATATATATATGTTATTTATTTAAGTACCAGTAGGATGTTTATTGTGTTGAATTTAATGTAAAAAAATGTTAGGCTAAGGCAGACAATATGGGGCGGGCTCGCTTGTCGTCGTAGAGGAGGATGTTAGAAAACATGGTGAGTTGAAGTTTTTTTTTGTAGTGTTGCCCCACCCGATGCAGTGTGGCGGTTTAAGGACCACGACCATTGCGGTGAGCTAGCCGTGGCCACCACACTGCATCATTCTAGTGGTGCGGTAACAATTTCTTTACCTCTGGAGTTTGTTTTATTGGACCCCCAGATGGTATTGTGTGCATTAAAGTCGCCTAAGAGGATAAGTGGAGAGGAAATATTGTTAACAAGGTGTAAAATATCACTGCATGACGTTGTTATGTTTGGTGGCAAATAAATTGAGATTATTGTTAATTTAATTTCTGTTTGTATTTCAATGATTGTTGTGCGAAGATTGGAGGTGATGCTAATTGGTGTGTAATCTATGCATTTTTTTATGAATATAGCTGTACCTCCTTTGGTATTACATTGTTAGTTACAATACTGTTGTATCCGTTTAGGTTTATTTGTGTGGTTGTGAGGTGAGTTTCTTGTATGGCTATAATGTGTGGTGAATGTTGATTAATTAGTATTTGGAGCTCATGTAAGTTATTATAGTAGCCGTTTAAATTCCATTGCAGAATTTTTAGGACCATACCAAACAGAGATTATTGCTTAATATTATTATTAATCTAATAAAAATAAAAGCATCAATTCATCTCTCTGTCACTAGACGAGGGGCTAGTGCTTCCAGATAAAATTGAATTATGGGGCGAGCTAGGTGAATCTGAATCGCTTACATGTGTTTGAATTTTATCGTATTTAATAAGTGCTGGTTTTAATATTGGGTTTGATATAGTTTTGGTGATAGTTGAATATGTGTTTTTCTTTTGGTTATGTGTGAGTGTTTGATCTAAAGTTGACTGATTACTGTGTTTTGCTATTGTATTGAATGATTGAAAGTTGTTTGTATTGAGTGGAGTTGGGAGAGTAGAGATTGGTTTCTTGTTAAAATTTGTTATTGTTTGTGAAGTTGTGGGTGGGGGGAATTAAGCCTTTGCTGAATTTGAAATTGTGGAAGAGAGAGGTTTTTGGAAAGAGAGACGTTTACATCTTTCTTCAATCGCTTTTTCTAGTGTTTCAACTGGAATTTCGTAATTCTGTGGTTTTGCATTAACAGTTTGTGCGGCATTTTCATATGTGCATTTTGTTGTTGTTTTTATTTTTAAAATTTCTTGCCTTTGCTTGATGCTTGGGCAGTTTCTGTTATTTGCTCTGTGAGCATGTTTGCAGTTTATGCATTCGACCTTGGTGCATGGTGTTGGGTCATGAATTGCAGACGCGCAGACTTCACACTTTGCTTCACTTTTGCAATATTTTTTGGTGTGTCCCAACTTTAGACAATTTTTACATTGCAGAGGAGCTTGAATGTATGCTTCTACTTTATATTTGAGGAACCCTATATTTACCTCTTTTGGGAGTTCGTATTTATTGAATGATATAATGTGAAGAGAGGTATTCACAGTTTTACCATCAATAAATTTTTTAATTTTTTGGCACTCTACCACATTTTGATTATTTAGTCCGTCAAGAATTTCAGTTTCGGACAAGTCTCGTAGTGGTGGAGCAAACACAACTCCTTTTACTGTGTTTAGTGTCGGGTGTAAACTTGCTACTATCGGACATATTCCACCTAAATTTGTTGCTTTTAAGAATCTATTTGTTTGCTTCTCATTTTTTGTGAGAATCAATAAATTGCCGTCTCTAGTAAATGTGATTTCTTGGACACTTTCAGAACATATTCGTT
Organism: Clusia tigrina; assembly: GCA_920105625.2. Taxonomy (NCBI): domain Eukaryota; kingdom Metazoa; phylum Arthropoda; class Insecta; order Diptera; family Clusiidae; genus Clusia; species Clusia tigrina. The sequence continues at coordinate 354,633,120 of OV050030.1, read as the reverse complement.
CAAGAGCTTTGGTTACAAGAAAGATATTACAACTTTTTAAAGGTTTGGTTTCCAGTTTGCTTTTTAGAACAACGAATTTTGGGCTGAGATTTTTTCCATAACTGGGCTTTGAACCAAGAATGGGGAAATAATGTTGGTTGTCGATGTTTATACTTGTTTTTTTTCTTTTTCTGTCTGGGTCTAGCAGTTCAAATCTGTTTCCTCCAGAGGAGGAAGCCATGATTTTAGAAATTATTCTTTAATTTTTGTATATTTACCCAGAAAAAGAGTAACAGTGACACACAATTTTGTTGTTGCTGTTGTTTTTTAAAGCACAGGGAAGAAGTGAGATGGGAAAGAAACACTATACTTAAACGATTGAAGAGCGCAAACTATACACCGAACTGTTCAATACGAGCACTCAGTACCTGTCAAAATTGAAATGATAGAAAAATGCGATCAAAACAAATATGCAAACAATTGCAAATAGAGTTTTGATTTTAGTGAATAAGAGTTTTTTAATTGTTATTTTTGTAAAATATGAACATTATGAAGAAATTATGAGAATATTTAACTATTAAATATATTTTATATAAATTAAGTGCCACTTTAAGCAGCTCTTATGTATTCTTCCATTCCTTTCAATTTCGTTTATTTTGTTCGCAAATTGCTTATGTTTGAATATTCCGGAGGTACGAAATTCACCTCGCAGCCACCATGCAAGTAAATTCACCTTGCTTTCAATGAATTAAGAGCGCTGTCACAGCGTGCTTGATGACATTTTCAAAAAAACGATAACATAACTTGGCAATGCCCACCCAAGGTGCATTTACTTACATGATGACAAGGTGAATTTCGTACCTCCGGAATTGCCAAACATAAGCAATGTGCAATTAGTTACTGCTCAAAATAAACGAAATTCAGAGGAATGGAAAAATACATAAGAGCTGATTAAAGTGGTACACAATTTATATAAAATATATTTAATAGTTAAATAGACGCATAATTTCTTTTACTTTTCACAACTTCACAAAAATAGCAGTTAAAAAACTCTTATTCACTCAAACCAAATTTCTATTTCCACTACCCATAGTCATTTCCAAATGGTGACACTGGGCATGTTAATATTCCTTTAAATTTGCCTTCAACGTCAGCCACATCAAATATATCACGACATTATGTCACTATACTGCAATACGCATCATATAGACAAGCAATCAGGGACAATTTTTGTCTATTGCACCGTTCGCAAAAATTATTTATGCAATGGATCGTAATTTGAACATACTCGAATGTATGAAAATCAAGCGTCATTTAGGACAGAAGTTTATAATTACGTGTCAAATTATCTTGAATCGGATTCTGATGGCAGTGATCAATTAGGGAGAAAAATGCCATCTTCTTTCACCGGGTATCCTCGAAACATGCATCGAAATTACCTCGATGCACTGGCTATTGTCCAACATTTTGGTAAACCATCGTTATTTGTGACAACCACTTGCAATTCAAATTGGTCTGAAATTTCGAGTAACAAACAACACAATCAATTTTTTTAATAGGGAAAAATATATATAATTCTGGAGAAAAATGACGAGACCTTTTTTAAATTTCTGTGGAAAAATGATTTTGTGGCACTTGGCTACTAATTTTATATAGAGCTGACGAGAGTCGACAGCGGCAAAGCAATTTTAAAAATTACTTTGGATTTGACTGTTTGTTGTGGATTTTTATTATGTTTGCCATTCCGTGATATCCAAACCCGCGCCGTAACTACAATAGTAATATACATTTTAAGCGAAACTACATTAACAACAACAACAGAAACAAGAGCGGCAACAAATTCAAACAGAAATATGACCTACAACAATACGAGCAGAGGCAATAACCGCACAAACTCTACATTTAACAACAGAACAATGTCCAATAACCGTAACAAGTTTAATAGCTCAGAACACCAAAGCCATGATGAGGGAACAACAGAATGATCCAAGAGGGAACAATCTGAATGCAACGGCATTCTGGACAGCCAAAATTAAATGTATATGAATTATCGGATATCACGAATTTCCCAACTCCAAAATATAAAAAAACATGATAGATACAGGTGCAACTATATCTCTGCGGAAAGTGACAAATAAGTTGTTAGGTAATGAGAAAAGTGTAAGCTAACAGACTGAATCTTAGGCAGAGATTTGTTAACAAGATTGCAAAGCAAAATTGATTACGAGATATTCACTGTAACTTTGTTGTTTAATTAGAAAGAAGTGGTATTGTGCAAGAATGATAGAAACACAGATTACGACATCCCGCGTACAAAATAGAAATTTTCTAAATAAAGATTACGACATTCGGATGATTTCCCGTTAGATGACTTAGTTTGTCCGAGAGTATAGTTTGTCAAGGGTTGCCAACTTATTGTATCAATAAATAATTCACTAAGAACTATTTTTAATATAACAAATCATTTAAAATCCATACGAAATTTTGATAAATATAAATGCAATCTTTATATTTGCTCTGTTGATTTAAATTTTTTATATAACAAATTGCTTCATACGTGAAAATAAGCATTTCGCACAAAAAAATGTATATATTGTGTGATAGTTGACAACCCTGCAATTAAAATGTAAACATGAGGTGCGCAGTGTACAAATGCAAGCAAACCAATAGTAATAAATTAAGTGAGAAATTGTACGCAAAAATTATATTTTGTATGTTTTTAATATATTTAGGTATAGTTAGTGCCAAAAATCCACACCTTTACAGTTTTCCGAAGGATGCAGCGCAAAGGAAGCTTGGTACGTTTGATACAAATACACATCTACCGGATTGTAATTCATGTATTTAGATTCTGGTGACGGGGTTGCATTTGGAGGGTAAAGTGTCTGATTACCTCTCACATGGGAAAGGTCTGCAAGATCTTTGCAGCTGCACCTCAAGCATCTCAAAAGGATGGATATCTTAAGGTGCCCATAGACACATCATGCACTGCAAACTGCCGATGAACACTCGTGTACGTGTGAGATTGACGAACTGCGTACACACTCGTCATGCATCATTCTGTACTGCATCGTGCTAATGTGAACATCATGCGTGCGCGAACAAGAAAATTAATTGCCGTCGCTATCCAGCGCTTATTATATGCCATAATGCAGGCAAACTCCGATACATTTCAATTAACACCACCATGAATCTTTTTTCATTAGTTTTTTTCCATTTTATAAATAATTTATTTTTATTTATAATTAGAAATACAATTATTAATAACTATATTACTATCATTTAGAAAAAAAAAAATAAACAGCAGCACTAACAGCGGGGGGTATCGGCTGATTTTATTAATAAAATGCACACCAAACTACAAAAAAATAACGTAGTTTACAAAAAGTGAAACAGGATGTAATGAAATAAAAAAAGGAAACGTCAAAAAATCAACAAATTGTCAGAAAACGGCAAAATAATACGCAAAAAATGAACGACTTCATCGGCTGCAGTATGTTCATCGAAAAATATCAAAGCAATTTTGATATTTCATACTGCATTGTCCGTGTGACTCACACACTCTCATCCTCTCTAAATTTCACTAATACACACTTATTGCAGTTTGCAGTGCATGATGTGCCTATGGGCACCTTTAGACCAAATTTATTAAAGTCTTATTGCTTGCTGTGAAAAAACTAATTATTGGATGCAGTGGCTGAGGATATTACCTAATTTGTAAATGTAGTCTTTAAGCATAGAACATTAGTGTTAGTTTCTTGACAAAGAAAGATTCAGTAAATAAATAAAAAAATGCATTTTTAAATTCCCAGGTTTTTGTACGATGTCACAAAAATATTTTTGTTCAATGAAGTTCCACATCTGACCAATTTGCGGAGAAATCATTCTATTAGCAGTGGATTCATCATTAATAGCAAGGAAGTTTAAAAATATATTATTTGTATATTTTGTCTCTCCAATCCAATGACTTGAAGATCATACACAAAATATCACCATATAATTTCAGCGTACATAGTTGGAGCTGAGAGACAGAAGGTTAAAATGGCCACCAAACTTTTCTCACATACAATTGCACAATCTATTACACGAGATGCCAGTTTAGGATTTTTGAGAAATCAAAATTGGAGCGAGTGTCTAAATAATAACAAAATCAATTTAGTGATTTTCCCTTACTAGACAAATTACTGGTTTGACGTAATGAATTCAAGATTGCCGAGACAATATACAAGAGAGCGATGCCATACGGTTTGGCACTAGAAACACAAAATGAAAGTTTTGTTTGCAGCTAAAACTCTACAGCACTGTACCCGCTCATGGGTGAAACATCTAAGTGAAGGTGGGATAATCAAATTCATTCTTAGAAACGCTGAAGTCATGAGAAGTAATATTTTTGAAATTAAATGAAGAAAAATTGCTTACTAGTGGTTATTTGCAAAAAAATTTGACGGAAGCAAAGGATATTGAAGCAAATAAAAAAGTGAAAAAACTTATTATTAAATGTAGAATGTACTTTAGAATAAGATTACTTAATACAGAAATTCCTGAAAATACCAATGCAAGCAGAAAAAATTCAATAAAAGAACAACGTAATTTAAAATTTTTTTTTCATTTTTCAATATCAAATAATTAATATAAATAATATAAATAAATAAGAGAAAAATAATAAATTGTCCCACTGTCATATTTACACAAATTTATTTACAGGAATTTATTAGCAAATAGGAGCAAAAATATAATCTTACTTAGCCGCCCTCTGTGGTCTAGTGGTAAGCATGCTAGACTCACACCCCGAGGGTCGCAGGTTCAAATCCTGCCACGGGCTTGGTCTCCAAAATGCTTCTTTCTATAAAAAAATCGTTTTCTCTTCGAGTCGAAAGCCTCTGCAGCTAGTACTCATACTCCCCCCAACACCTTGCACTCATAATTAATTATGGTGTAAGATATAATTAATATTAATAATAATAATCTTACTTACATATGCATTGAAAGAATACTATTGTATTGCTGGGAATTTTTTCCCCAGTGTCCATAAACAAACCAATTTTTCAAGGTGAACTTACTTAAATGGTTACTGCAAGGTGAATTTCGTACCTCCGGAATTGCCAAACATAAGCAATGTGCGATTAGGTATAGCTCAAAATAAACGAATTTCAGAGGAATGGAAAAATACATAAGAGCAGATTAAAGTGGTACACAATTTATATAAAATATATTTAACAGTTAAATAGACTCATAATATCTTCATAATGTTCAAACTTCACAAAAGTAACAATTAAAAAACTCTTATTCACTCAAATCAAAACTTTATTTGCAATTGTATGCATATTTGTTTTGTTCGCATTTTTCTATAAATTCAATTTTGACAGCTACGTCGGGAAAATTGGTTCAAAAAATTTGTTCTTGCAGTCACCATGTAAAAAAATGCACCTTGTGCCCACCATCAAAATATATTGCATCTTTTTCAAAGCAAATAAAAATTTCCCGTCGAGATGTGGGGTAAGATAATGATAAACAATTATTTTAAGCGTGTTATTTTTATATACGAGGGCGGATTGATATTGAAGCTACCTAAGTAGGAAATAAACATTTTTTTTTTCAAAAACCATTTATTTCTCAACATAGTCTCCTTTTACTTCGACACACTTAGTAAGACGATATTCCAACTCTTTTATACCATCTGAATAATACGATTTCGGGAACCCCTCAAAATACGCGTTAGTTTCGGTAATCACTTCTTCGTTTGAGATGAATCTTTTTCCTACGAGCCATTTTTTCAAGTTCCTGTGTGGATCCTTTTTCAAGATAATCGATGAGCAATATTCCGTGTGCATCCCAAAATACAGTGGCCATAACCTTGCCAGCCGATTTCACTGCCTTCGCCTTCTTCGGAGCACTTCCACCAGCTTCCACCCATTGTTTTGATTGATTTTTGGTTTCAGTAGTGGTGGACCCACGTTTCATCAACAGTTATTAATCGACGCCAAAAATCAACAGGATTACGCTTTATCATGTCCAAACACCGCTGTGAATTGGTCTGTCGAAATCGTTTTTGTTCGACACTGAGCATACGCGGCACCAATCTTGCCGATAGCTTCTTCATATGCAAATGTTCATGCAAAATGTTGAACACACGTGCATATGATATGTTTACCATTTAAACAATCTCACGCAACTTGACTCGGCGATCATTCATAACGATATCGAGGATTTTCTTGATATTTTCTTCAGTAACCACCTCTTTTGGCCTTCCTGTTGATGGTATTGTTGCAGTGATTGTTCGGCCGCGTTTAAATTCAGCAATCCAATATTTTACCATGTAACCTGACGGAGCAGACTCACCGTAATGTTTATCGAGCTTTTCTTTTCTCTTTCGCCGTTTTTCCTTTCAAATAATAGTGTTTAATCACTGCACGAAATTCGCTTTTTTCCATTTTTCAAGAAACACAAAAGTGGCTTACTTCAAACGACTACAACAAAAAATCTAATCGATGAATTTGGGTGAAATTTTAACAGCTGACGTTTGACAGATCGCAATTTGTAAAAAAAAGTTTTTGTGTTTGTGCTGCCATCTAGCGCTAGGTAGCTTCAATATTAATCCGCCCTCGTATAGTTCGGCTCACGATTGATTAATGATTTTAATCCGCTTCCTATCGTTAAAGCGTTTATTTTTGAATTAAACAATTTCTTAATTATACACTGATATTTAAATGTTTTTGTACCTTTAATTTGTGCATTTGCTTGATAATATCGTTTGTGCGCATTTGTATTCATTAAAATTTGTTTATAATTTTTTAATGCATTTTTAGAGTAATTTAGAGGTTTGGTGTGAAATACTAATTCAAATAACCCCGGTGTCATTTTCCATCTTTTACCACCAACATTAATAGAGTTATCAGTATTAAATTTTATTTTCTTATATCCATACCGCCATCTTCCTTTTTCATCAACATTAACACCATATAGTGTATCTAACTTTTCACTATCTTTGAGTAATTCTAAATTTTTTAGTAATTTATTTGAATTAGTAATACTGCTATCATACAATTTATTTCGTTTTCTATCATTATTTAATTGTCCCTTACTTTTTCGTTTCGAAAACAAATGATTTAATTTTTTCCGTTTCTTGTCATCATAGTTAAAATCACTTAATTTTGTATTAATTTTTCGTTTTCGCTTCACTTTTGTTTGTGTTGCAGTTGTCGATTGTGTGATTTTGTGTTTGTGTTGCCATCTAGTGCTAGGTAGCTCAAATATTAATCCGCCCTCGTACATAGGTTGCTATATTTACAAGGCGGGTGAAACATAAGCCATAGATTAGTATAGAAATCAGGGAATATAGGGACATAGATTACTAATAAAAACGCAGCTTGGCGATTCCAACAACAAAATCAATGCAAAATGAATTGGAATAGTATGCGGAAAACTCACTTTTAACCAGGGACCATTAACAAAAGTGACCCTGGTAAATTATAATTCCCTTTATTTATTTATAATGATGAGGCGTCCGCGGGCTAGCAGGATGGGAGGTCCGTGTTATCCGTTTTAGCAGTATTGCTTACTAAGGCACGGGTAATACTCCCAGTATCAACTTGTCACAATATGCAATCTCCGATTTGGATATGTGTAATTTATTGTCATGTAGACTTGCTTGAAGTTCACCTCATCATTGCCCTCGTACCATTTATAAAGCTGTACAGGATACAGTTAACCTTTTTTTAATTTTTTATGTGGACTTATGGAATTTTTCTCTGTCTCGGTTATTACTGTAAGCGTATTATCAATTGCAACAATTTCTTTTCTATAAAGAGGCCTTTTATTTGTTTATTGGCGACATGTATGACGTCGCCGGGTTTAAAGCTTTTGGGTTGAGTGTTTTTTCGCGTTTAACCATAAATTACTTATTTTTTCGTTTTCTTCAATTTGGCCGCGAATGTCACTGTTGAATTTTTCGCGAAAGTTCGCAACACCTTGGTAGTTGGCCCGTTCGCTTCGACTAAAAAAAATATCATTTGGTTTTTGGCGTGTGACGGGGTGGATTGTGTCGTTATACCTATCTACCGCTATTTGTATAATTTATTTAATACGTTAGTCTTGAAAGTCGTTTCTTATGCACCTGAATATTATGATCGAGATGGAGTTCGGTAAATTTCGATATTCAATGATCTAAGGAAATTTATATTGATGGGGGTTAGGAAATCACGTTCATTGTCCATACCCACTATTTTGGGTACTGTAAAAAAATGCATTATCTTGGCAAGCTTTTGGCGCAAATAAGGTGCTGATTTGTTTTTTATTCGGAAAAATTGTCTAAGACGGAAATGAATTTCTCACCCTAAATTTCCATTATGTCCATATGGAGTATTTCACATGGAAATTTTGGTGTTGGTGTGGGCTGTAATTCGGGATGTGTAGGGTGCCTATCATATTTTTTCAGACGACATATCTCGCAGGTTTTTATAGAGGTTTTAACTTGGTTTGTCATGCGAGTGAAATATAATTTTTCTAAGATTTGTTGGGAGTTCTTTCGGAAATTCCTGTGTGCCCTAGTGTGTTCGGTCTCGACTATTTCAAGAACAGGCCCTTTGTTTGGCATATCAGTTACGACTCTTCGGGTTATACGGATTTTTTTTGTGAAAAAGTGTCTAAATAAATCTTTTTCAGCATCATAAGAAAATGTTCAGGAATTTTGACGCCGTTGATTACAGATGGGTTTAATTTTTCTTTTAAAATATGAGTAAGATTGCTCTCGTTAATTTTTTCAAGAGAGACGTAATGTCTTTTGAAATTCGGATGGGGCTCATCAACGCATATGAGCTCAAGTCCTGTTCGGATAATAATTTGGTTTCTAAAAACATTTATTGGTGCTTCAACATGGGGAATTAAATGGGAATTGTCTTGTTCTGCGCTGTGCATCGTTGCTAAACTTTCATATTCACTATGTTCATCTGGCTCATTCGCTGATTCTAACGCGTTCACTTCTGTAAGTAGGCGTGAGAGAGCATCTGCCACTAAGTTTGATTTACCAGATTTATAAATGATCTCGTGGTTATACTCCTTTATTCGGGTTTTCCACCTGTTGAGCTTAGCGTTGTAATTCCTATTACTAGGCGCAAAGGTAAAAGGTTGGCGGTCGGTGAAAATCCTTATATTTTTAGCACCATACAGATAATTCCGCAGATTGTCTAAGGCCCACACTATCGCCAACATTTATTTTTCATTTGTGGCGTAGTTTTCTTTGGCGCGAGTAGGGCTTCTAGAAATATAGGCAATAGGAATATCCTTTCCATCGATTTCCTGGAATAATACCGCTCCAATAGCATATTTGGAAGTGTCGGAAGTGAGGTTAAATGGTTTTTCAAAATTAGGGAAGGCTAAGATTTCTGAGGACATCAGAAGTTCTTTTACGGTTTCAAAGGCTTCTAGGCCATCTTGATCTAATGCGATCGGATCTTTTCTAGATTGGTTCGCTCGGACTTGTGCGTGTTTACCGCGAGTGAGATGCGTGAGTAGTTTGGGTATTTTTGCGTAAACGCGTATAAATTTCCTGTAGTAGGACGTGAGACCTAGAAAACTCTTGAGTTCTTTCACATTTGTGGGAGGGATGCCTTTCTGCGTGATTAAGTATCCGAGAAATTCGACGCTATTTTTTAAGAATTTTGCTTTTTCCAAATTTACTTTAAGGCCTGAAGATAAAAGTTTTGAGAATATTATTTCAATGTCGCGGAGGTGTTCTACTTCGTTTTTACTAAAAATTATTATGTCGTCGATATAGACATAACATATCTTGGCTATCAATCAATGATTCTCTGGAATATTGCTGACGCGTTCCTTAGGCCAAAAGGGAGTCTTAAAAATTCGTATTTAACATTCATGGTTGAAAATGCAGTTTTTGCAATGTCCTTTCATTAGTATTTAGTGGGAACCAGACGTTAAGTCTATAGTCGTGAAGACTATTGCCTCACCAGGGCTAGCTATTGTGCTGTTGATATCAGGGATTGGATACGTGTCTGGAGTAGTGACTGCGTTAAATCGCTTGAAATCGCAGTGACCATCCTGTGCTGTTTTTCACCGTTTGGTTTGGGTTTTTTGGGAACTACCCAAATCGGAAAGTTATACGGACTTTTGGACGGACGAATGACATTTTCTCGGAGAAGTTCTTCTATTTGCCTCCCCACTTCTTCCCGCATGTAAGCTGGATAGGGATAGCTTTTTGTATAAATAGGCTCACTAATAGTGGTTTTGATTTCTGCACGAACACTTGTTTCCACAATAGAATTTGGGCCAAGAGGACCAAACAAATCGCTATATCGTAGAATCAGGTATTCTAATTTTTGCTCAATTGCCCTTGAAGTTTCTTGACATGAAACTTTTACTAGAACCTTCTGGGTGGTTTTTTTATTTTAGGGGTATCGCTACATCGGGTTTTAATATGAGGATGTTAAGCTCTCTGTCGAGGACTGCTTTTACCTCGCGAAGCGTGTCGTCCCCTATTACGCCTGGAAGGACAAAAAATGTGGTGTCCATATTTGCGAATTCAAAATATTTTTCGCACAAATTTTCTGTAATTTTTAATTTTCCAACTGCAGAATTTACGAAAGAAGGTTTTTCTACTTTGAGGGTTTTCTCGGCGACGCGAGGACTAATGCAGTTCTTATTGGCTCTTGTGTCGACGAAAAATTTTCCTTTTTTTGTTTCCTAAAGTGATGTAGGATATATATGGTATGCCTGAAAGGAGACTCCCATTTACTTCGTCTGAAAGTTGATCGGTCGAAGTGCTTGGGATGTTATTTGAGTCAGTTGGAGGCGCATTAACTTCAGTAACTATAGCCTCGGACTCAGTTTCGGGAATATCTTCGGCTGGCACCATGTACAATATGCGCTGTTGTTTCATTGGGACGTTCATCGACGATCCCTTCCTCTTAGAGGGCTGGAACCCTTGGGGTCTATTTGAATAATTGACGTCCCTACTTTGAACCGATCGATCGACTTCCATTTTTGCGGGTGATTTGGGAGCTGTCGGCCTAGGAGGCACATTGCCATCCCTTCTGCCATCGAAATGCCTTCTATTTGAAGCTTGGGGATATGTGCTGGAGGAAAATCTCCTCGGGGGTGGATTTTATCTGTGTTCAGTTTTACCCATTTGGTTCACCGGAATAGTTATCATGTTGGGAATCCCAACAAACGTCACACATTTAGCTTCTGTATGTCGAGGCAGGATGTATACGCTTCTGGTACGGTTTGTGGCCTCGGAATGGAAATCAACCTAGAAAGGTCACCATCTAAGCCACGGACAAATACTTCCAATGTCCGAATGCTATATGCATCTACTAGGGCAGTGACCGTCTCCTGAGAATAGGATTCGGTTTTAACCTTGTTTATAATCAAAGATAGTTCATGATTAACTAGAGCATAGAATGCGTCTAACTTCATGTCCATCTAACACAGCTGTCCGAGTTGATATTCCAACGTACGGATTTCCCTTTTGTCCGCACAGCGCAAAGACAGACACTTTTTTGTAGTTTGCCAGTCATCATCAAAAATATTATAAGATATCAAGGCAGAATCTGCACCATCCAATCTTGCCCCTAATATTTTGCAGGATTGCCCTGTAAATGGGATTTGTCTTCACTATTTCGTAATCCTTAAGGATTGCCTATACATTGTGCACCCACGAAATATACTGCGCTGGATTTCCCTCCAACGGGCGAAGTTCCTTCACGCAATCAGGCAGTCTTGATATTTCCCTTAATTCTTCCTCGTTCTGAGGAGCTCGAGGTGCAGCCGCCACTGGGTTCGGTGGTATCAGTTGGGTCCTCTTTTCACGGGCTGATATTCTCCTTTCTGTATTCCGTACCTGTTCTATCAATGCATTCTCTGCATCTGTTAAATTCGTCGTTCTTTGAAGTTCCTCCATAATATTTTCTTATTAGAACACTATGACAAGCAAAGATTATCTACTTATAGTACAATAATCTTCATTTGATGATAGCTGCAGGTCCTTTAAATTCTTCTCCAACTACAGTAGCCTCTGTTTCCGTTAGTTTTTTGTCGTCACGGTGCACACTCGCAGAGTTCACTCGTGTCCTTACCGGTTTTGGCCGATGCCCACTTTCCACTCTGGCACCGTCATTTTCTCAAATATTAAAAATGCTTTCAACCGAAATTTCACAACACAATCACTAAAACCCTCTTTTTTCAATGATTTTCTTTTACTGCCCTTGTTAGGGTTTTTGTTATACGCAAACTGGAGGGATCGGTTTTTTAATCTCGAATTCGCAGCTTGAGTTTATTATTTTTTTTAATGAAAAAAAATTTTATCGCCCTTGTTGGATTTATTTTTTTTATGAGCAAACTGGAGGAATCGGTTTTTTAGGCTCGATTTCGTAGCTTGATTATTTTTTATTTTTTTGTTGACTTTATTTTATTACGAGTCTCATTGAGGAGCTCGACTCGGGTTCGCGACCAGTATTTTCCTGGACCAGCACCATAATTTTGTGAAAGGCGCCAGTTTAGGTCCTGTGTAAGGATCTTGTCAAAAAAATTTATTTTACGGACGCAACATGTTCGTGGTTTTACCAAATAAAACAAGCGGATTCGAAAAACGCTATAATTTTTTTTACCGATTAGAACGGCTTCCTGGTAAGACTATCTTTACAAATCAATTTAGCTTAAAATCTAACTTAGCCTATTGCTGCTGTGTCAGCATTTTCCCACCGGTAGCGGATGTGCCTGCATCGCGTAGCCATAGAGCGAATACCGTGGGAAGCGGAATGCACGAAAGTTCGCACTATATATACTCGTATATATATATATATATATATATATATATATATATATATATATATATATATATATATATATATATATATATATATATATATATATATATATATATATATATATATATATATATATATATATATATATATTATTTTATTGCGAGTAAGTCTCCAACTGCTTTAAAACTAACCACAGGTTGGAGTGAGCGGATTCAATGCTGTCTCGCTGGCTGGGAAAACTGGTGCTCGCGACGAACTACCTAAGTGGCATCTGCAGCTCTCTTCGCAAACGTCATGTGCAACGAAGGTCAGCGAAGGTCAGCGATGGTCACGTAGGCCTTTCTTTTAAAGCTTTGTTTAGTTTTTAGCTCTTTTTAGTTTTAAGCTCTCTCATTTTTGTTGTAAAGTCTGTTTGCGACAGTCATATATTTATTTTGTCAAAAATTAACTAATAAATATAGTTTAATCCAAATTATAAACTAAAAGTTAATTATTAAACACAAATCGAAAAAATATTAATTGGCGCCCAACGTGGGGCTCGAGGTGATAATAAAACAAAAAAACAGTAAAAAAAATAAACCATAGCCGAAATTAATAAAAGGAAACGCAGCAAATAAGAGTGCAGTACAACAACAGCAAAAACACCTACGAATACAAAAACAACAACTGCTCTGCTAGCTGACACATTTTTCCAGGAACAAAGCCAGGGAGCATCGAAAGCAACAACAACACTAAATTAATGTAAGTTGATTGACTCGTGTTTCTTTTGTGGAAAATTATTGTAGCTAAAATATTAAAATAAAAATTATAAATAAGAAGTCATTGTGCTAGGTGATAGGTGGGATTGAAATATTTTTGCCTCGGTCTATGGATAATTTAAATAACCCGAATTTAGGCCTTTCCGAATTAATTCATGGCTTTGAGAATTTTTGTTTTTCTGAACAGCCAATAGAACAAAACAAAACAAACATGAATGAATCACAGCTTACGTAGGTGGTAAACGCTGAAGTGTCTGGAGCTCTTATAATACAGAGAGCGGAATTTAAAAAAAAACTAAATGGGTTACAAAATCAGATTGTTAGTCATCTGGCAATTATAAAAATCCAAATTATGTTGGACAATATAGCCAACCCAACCCAATCCAATCCAACGGAAGTTGTCAGTTTCGCCGGAAAAACGGCAATGGAAGTTACCGTCAGGGGAACTACGGGGGGAAGAACCGCCAAGTCCTCAATCGAGAAACGCTGTCCCGTCCAGATCCAATGGACATTGACCCCACTTTTTCTAGTTTGAGGCATCCTACAAATTTTATGAATTCCCGAAATGGAAAATTTCAAAAATGCCAGGCATCCTCGGATCGCCACACGCGACCAAAGTTTCAGAGAGTAAACCAATTGGCCCAACAGGATCTTGAGCATGACTCGAACTCGGAATTGGCATATGAAGAGGTAGCTGAATTATCAGTTGAGGGCCCCGAAATGGAAGAGGTGAACTTTTTAGGGGAAGGTCACTCTTGCCCGGGATCTCTAAAACACTAGGGGCAGAAGATAAAAATACTTGTCGACACAGGAACCTCCATAAGCTACATCAGGCCTGTAGCGAGATTAAAAGGGGTATGGCCTGTCGACAAGAAATTTACGGTAAAGTCCATACATGTAACTAACGTTACAAAAAAGTGCAAAGTACATCTATTCGGAGTAACCTCAGAGTTTTTCATTTTACCTGACATAAAAATGTGTGACGGGATTGTGAGCATTGACTTACTAAATAGAGTACACGTAAATATTAACCTCAAAAAGCGATTAATAGAACACGACTCTGGCAAGGAAGTAATTCATTTCCTGAAGAGTTAAGAGGTTAGCTATCTTCAGTTCCGGCCAGCATAAAAGAAACGTTTTTAAATATGATAAAGCGCGTCTCCGGAGTCTTTGCAGACTCGAAAGAAAAATTACCCTTCAATACGAATATTGTAGCTACAATTCGCACTATGGATAATGAACCAACCTATGCGAAATTCTACTCATATCCACTGGGTGTGGCTTATTTTGTAAAATCAGAAATAAAAAATCTTTTAGAAAATGATATAATACGTCCTTCGAGGTCGCCGTACAATAACCCCATATGGGTTCTTGACAAAAATGGGTTTGATGAAAATGCAGTCAAGAAGAAAAGACTCCTAGTGGATTCTCGAAAATTAAACAATAAAACAATTGAGGATTCGTATCCCATTCCCAATGTCTGGGTAATTCTATCAAACCTGAGAAAAGCCTGCTTATTCACAAACGTTAGACCTAAAATCTGGTTTTCACCAAATCGAGCTCGCAGAGCGAGAGCTTGAGAAAACTGTATTCGCGGTTTGCAACTCGAAATACGAATTTTGTCGTCTTCCCTTTGCCATAAAGAATGCTCCCAGCATCTTCCAGCGGGTCATAGATGATGTTCTTAGAAAACATATAGGAGAATACTGTTTTGTGTATATCGACGACGTCATAATCTTTTCGAAAGATACAAATGAAAAAGTTTGTGGTAATCAAATATGACATTCGTAATTTTTGGAAACAAATTACACCACCTCCTAATTTTTCCTGATAGGAAGAACATGTTTAAAATGTTAGGAGAGGTGGTAAAATCCGATGTAGTCAACGGTATTCATTGTGAGCTGGTGCAGATCCAACACCAGCTCGTGAGTCTGTTCCTAAATGCTACCTTCCGTCACACAACAAAATTTGTAACAGATGTTTTTGATACCAAGAAGCAGATAGAGATCATAAGCCAGGAACACAATAGGGCTCACCGAGCACCCCAAGAGAACGTGAAGCAAATACTGAATGACCCACGAATGGAGAAGACGGCTAAGAAGGTAGCAACGAATTGCAGGGTTTACATGAGGGCAAGATATGACAGACACCCAGTAAAATACCCTATTGAAAAAACGCCCGTACCAACTTTTCCTAGAGAAATCCTCCAAATTGATATCTTCTCTACCAATGCAACGTTTTTCCTGACTTGCAATGATAACTTATCAAAATTCGCGATCGTGCAACGAATAGTTTCTCACACCATAATCGACGTAAAACCAGGGATCCTCCGTTGGTTAACCTGTTTCCTCGGACAAAAACCGTCTACTGCGATAACGAGAAATCGTTAAATTCAAATACAATTAGGTCTTGTCTCAGAGATCACTTCAACATTAAAATTGTAAAGGCTCCACATTTGCATAGTAAATCAAACGGGCAGGTAGAGAGATTTCATAGCACCATAGGAGAAATAGCCAGGTGTCTGAAGTTAGAGAAGGGATTTGGTGACACAACCTCCTTATATTACTGGCTACGATTGAATACAATAAAACGATACATTCTATCACAGATAAGAGGCCCGTGGGCGTTCTCCACTCATGCTCAGATGTAGTTAAAAGAACAAAAAACAAAATAAGACAAGCTCAGGAAATCACCTTCAAGAATCACCACAATAATAGGGTTGCTAGAACTTTTACGGTGGGTGAGAAGGTGTTCAATAACTTCAACCGACGCTTGGGCAAAGGAGTGGTCAAAGAGGACGGCTAAAAAAATGGAAGAGTGGTTCATAAAGATAATGTTCGCTAAGAAAGAGTTAGGCTGGTAAAACAAATCCTCAGTATAAAAGGGTAGACAAAAAATGGCATTGGGCACCTCTACGAAATTCTTACATAGTTGGGGTTGCTAAACCCATAATGTAAGTTAATTGTCGTTCGTATTTTTTTGTTGTCACTGTCTGTATTTTTGTTTGTTTTTGTTTTACTTCTCCCCTTCTGTTTCTTGTTTCCATCTGTCCGCTGTTCTGCTGAATGCGGCCAGTCAAGGCATAGTGACAGTTCTGAGGTAGAGATGGCGCTGCCTCAGACTAGTCTAAATTTGAAAGTGAGTTGATTGACCGGCTTGATCGCTGAAACGGTGGAATAGCGGAGGAGTCCAAAAATTTAAAAAAACGGGGATTAGGAGGGAGAAAGAAAAAAGGATTTAAGGCGGCGGAGAAGAAAAAACGGGGCTTATCTCTGTAAATTTTGATAGTGTGTCGGTTGGTTGTGATGGCATGCGTGATATTTTTTTATGTGATTGGAAGCATCCATGCGGTCGAAAAGTGCTTGTCGTGGCCTATTTTTACTCGTCCGTTTTAATTTTAAAATATCAAGAATAATACTGTCATCTCTTGACTTGAGCACAAAATAAGATTCCTGAATCGAGTGAAAGCCCACTGAACCCAGGAGAAGGTACTGCCCGGCCCATCCCGAGGAAACAAGATAAGTTATAAAGTAAGAGAATTTTTTATTTAGTATTATAGGTTATATTTATACATATTAAGAGTAAGCATAAAGTTGTATAAGTTAAAATTTAATATACATGTTATTTATTTATATAAATATGTGTAAAGTAAATGTATATGAAATGTTAGGCTAAGACTGAATCGATGGAGCGGGCTCGCTTGACGTCGAGGAGGAGGATGACCTGCTGGACAAAAACAATGGTGAGTTAGATTCCTTCTCTCTTCTTTAGTGTTGCCCCACCAGATGCAGTGTAACGGGTTGATTATCACGACCGTTGCTATGAGCTAGCCGTGGCCACCACACTGTATCATGACCAGGGGGGGGGGGTTTGCAACATAATATCAAAATTTAAGTACTATTAAAGAAATGAGTCGCTCAACAATCTAACCATACCTGATAAGTTATTAGTCTATAAGTTAAAATTTACAATAGTTTAATCCATTTCATAGTTAAGTCACAGACAACGTAGTCATATAGATTTCCAAATGTTTTGAAAATAAGTGTTCCAAAATTTGTCGACTAATGTTAGCTTTTGTCGACTTATCGCACAAACACATATGAGCGCCAGAGAATAAGAGAAACGTGAGAGTGTGCAGAATACACACCAATATGGTAAATCAAGAGAGCAAAAACTTTGCTCTCTGGCAAAAGCTTTGCAGCCATCACCCGATGTTCGTTTTTCACTTCGGTACGCTAAATGTACATGAGGACTTTCGAACAGCCAAGCACAACAAAATTGTGTGTTTGAGCTTTTTCCGATCGTATTAAAAACTTAAAACAGTGAAAAATACGACGAGTTTTAATAGCATCAATTCTCATTTTTATACTCACAACTATTTTGATCGTAAGCATAGAACCCAATAGGAAATTTCTAGAAATTGATTTTTATTTGGCTCGAAATTGATTTTTGATTTTTAAATATTTTTTTACTTCTTATTGGTTTCTAGATGTCAAGAAAACAAAAAATTGAAAATTGCTTACAAAGAAATTCAAAAGAAAGTTAGGTTTTTAGAAGCAAATAATGCGATAAATCTGAAAGCAATACAAAGACTGAGAACAAACAAATTTAAAAATTACTATAAAATAAATAAAAATGATTGCAATAATATGAAATATCCGGACTATGTATCTGAAAATACAAAAACATTTTGTACAATGCTTCTAAAGA
Source organism: Clusia tigrina (assembly GCA_920105625.2). Taxonomy (NCBI): domain Eukaryota; kingdom Metazoa; phylum Arthropoda; class Insecta; order Diptera; family Clusiidae; genus Clusia; species Clusia tigrina. The sequence continues at coordinate 354,614,894 of OV050030.1, read as the reverse complement.
AAAATAACGCAAATTATACGCATGAAGAAAAATAACTTTCACAAATTTTATATTTTAAGTCTACGTCATTTTACATATTTCTTCGAGAAAAGCTTGACTTTCATTTGCCATGTCCAAGTTCATTGTACAATTGGATGCCAGTAAATAATTTGACACCTGGCGTACAGGAAAATGTTCTCAAACAAGTTTAGATTGGAAAGGAGTGCTAAGAGCTGAAAGTGAAGTGCGTAGTGAATGTTCATTATTGCTACATAATCAAGAAAATGTTGTAATTTCTGATATAGAAGAAGACGTTTCAACTGAATGGCCAACTGAAAATTTCACCCAAGAGGAAGGGAACTTATTTCAAAACGCCACAGCTTGTTTTGCGGGTTATGTTATATACAAGGTGTTGAAAAATAATAAACTAAAGAATTGTGAAAAATGCAAAGATAAAATAGAAAGTAAAGACAAAGAACTAAAAAGCAATAATGATATATTTTTATTTTATAAAAATTACTCCGAGTTTTCTGATCTTAAAGACGATAATCTGGAGTGCTTGGTGAAATTATGCGTCTTATATAGAATATTTTATACATATACGCTTACTTGTCGAATAACTTACTTTTTCTCCCTACTGGGATGGAGTCTTTAATTAAATGAGAAATTGGGAGAGAAAACTTGCTTTTTTCGTTACTTGTATGTGTGCCCAGTCAAGCTTTTGATAAAATGCCACCATTTTTTTTAAATCTTTGGAAATCTATATGACTACGTTGTCTGTGGTTAAGTACTCTAAACTTAAGTTAGTTTGTAGAAAGATGACTATTCTACTAGACGCTACGAGACAACAAGGGAAGAGATGCAATTTTTCAAAAGACTGCATGCCACATTTTATGCTGTACATCTGGTATCCTGTGCCGATAGCTGTCGTCAGACTACCGCTGCTCCTTACCATTTTCCATGTAAAATGAGAGCAGGAAGCTGCAACGGTAAAGGTAGTAGAAACCATATTCAAGGCAATATTTAAGAGGTTCGGGGACGTTCTTAACTTAGGAGGGGAGGAGTTAGTGCGTGTAAGTCTATAAGTGCGTTAAAACTAGCCACAGGCTGGAGTGGGCGGATTCAATGCTCTCTTGCTGGCTGGGAAAACTGGTGCTCGCGACAAACTACCTAAGCGGCAACTGCAGCTTTCTTCGCAAACATCATGTGCAATGAAGGTCAGCGAAGTTGAATAGCAGTGAATAGCAATATCCATGTGCAGTGAATTCTAGAAGATGCTTGGCCACAGTAACAACCAATGGTTTTCTTATAAAAATGCAACAACTTTTTAAAATTATTTATTAGTAGGAATAGCAGACACTTAATTTGTTTGGGACGAATATATGGATTCCATATTCAATAAATTTTTGCAATTTAACGCAAATGCTGCATCCTAACACAGGGTTTTCCAACGAGAGGTGCTGTTTTGAATCACCAGGTATTTCGGTAGCTGTCACTTTTGAAGCTTTTATTCTTTGACATTTGACAAGTAGAAACTACGCCATTACTAAAAATGGAACGATACAGGCTTCAACGATGCATTGAAATTATTAAAATTCACTACAAAAATGGTGAAAATCTTGCAGTCACAGTTCGCAAAACTAAAGCATTTTTGGGTCTTCGTGAAGCACCTTGTCGGACCGCAATACAGGAGTTGGTGGAAAAATTGGAGCTGTTTGGACAAGTTAGTGATGTGAAGAACACGATGCACGTCGCTCAAGAACAACTGAGAATATTGCTGCTGTAGCCCAAAGTGTTAAAGAAAACCCAGGTTTGTCCATTCCTCGTCGTTCTTTGGAATTGGGCATTCCACAAACGTCACTACACCGTATTTTGAATAAAGACTTGGGTCTTAAGGCTTATAAAGTTCAGTTAACACAGGAACTCAAGCCGGCCGATCATCAACAATGTCGTGTCTTTGCTGATTGGGTCCTTGAAATGCATGAAAATGATCCGGAATTCCATCGAAAAATCATCTTGACTAATTAGGCCCATTTCCACCTCGGTGGCTACGTCAACAAGCAAAATTTTCGCATCTGGGGCTCGGAAAACCCAAGAGTTATTGTTGAGAAGCCTCTCCATCCTCAACGTGTGACTGTTTGGTGCGGTTTATGGTCCGGCGGGGTCATTGGACGTTACTTTTTCGAAAATGAGGTTGGATCAACAGTTGCGGTGAATGGATTGCGCTTGATTAATGATTTTTTATAGTCGGAGTTGGTAGGTATTGATCTGGACAACGTTTACTTTCAACAAGACGGCGCTATGTGTCACACAAGCAACGAAACCATTGCTCTTTTACGGGAAAAGTGTCCGGACCGTGTTATCTCTCGAAGAGGTGATCACAATTGGCCACCGAGATCTTGTGATATAACACCTTGCGACTTCTTCCTTTGGGGCCACCTGAAAGATAAGGTCTACGCCAACAGCCCAGCGTCGATTCAAGACCTCAAAGATGGAATTCGTGAGGCTATCGAGGACATAGGGCAGCCACTTTGCGATTTGGTTCTGGAAAATTTCATGAAAAGGATATGGTCCTGTAAGCGTGGTCGTGGCGGCCATTTGGCTGATGTTGTTTTTCATTATTACCGGCATACCTTCCTCTTTATTATGAAATAAACATCCGATCATTTATCTCAAAAAACGGCATTTTTCTTTGAATACCAAAATAACACCTCTTATTGGAAAACCCTTTATATTGTATTAGATGCATAAATCAAACGCTATACCCATTTATGAACTCAACCCCCCAACAGGAGCAGCAACTAAATGTTATAATGCTAATTTTCAGGCAGCTTCATTTATTTGATAATTATTTGCTTACAGTTAACAACTATGAAGATTATACACATAATCGCAACAATACACTGCCGAAATCGCAAAAGCCCATGCAGATGCAACTCAGTCCAAAGCAAACTGCATCGCCCATGCTTGTGTTGATACAAATATACACTAACTGCAGCGACGAGGGGCGATGAGAAAGAAGCGAGAGAGCGTGGAGTGGAGCTTTTGTCTAGTTAAGTTTAGTTTTAAGTAGCAGTTCTTGTTAGGAATTCAACTCTGTAATCAAAAATTGTTAAATATAGTTTGGTACAGAAAACCCCAAAAATACTTTAATTGGCGCCCAACGTGGAAAGTTAATACAAATATCTCAAATCTATTGCCAATCCGATTCACAAAAAATTATTTTGTATTAATTTAAAAAAAATTTTAAACCAATAAAAGTAATAACCAATAACGTTACCGCTTCGGCGTTGAACCACATTGAACAACATTGAAAGTAGCGGGGCTGAAAAGCAGTTCAATGAATACCAGCAACTAACATTTTTCTTATTAACGGAAATCTTGTGTAAGTGCTCAATATTTTTTAAATAAAAATACAATATAAAATAAAAATATTACAATTCATCATTGTGGTATCATGTTCATGTTATTCGAATACTGAGAAATTTAACTAAATCATAAACGTTCTTTTTTCATATTATAGGTGCTGCAGATACAGCTGCATTAAATACGCAGAAACAAGATTTCGACAAAAAGTTAGAAGTGCTTACGCCAAAATTTACAACGAGATTAACGTCAAACGTAGAGCCTTTCGAAGAGGCAAAAATTAACAGTTTCATTAAGTGCGACGAAAAGCTTGACTTTATGAAGCAGGAAAGATATGTGCATGGAGGCAAGCAGCGCATACTGCATACAAAGCACTACCAAGCGGTGGCAATTATACGTAATAAGATAAGGGGCCCTGCAGATTCTGTGCTAGCTTCCTTTAACACGGTGCTAAATTTTAAAGCGATAATTGCTAGGTTAGATTTTACTTACGCCGATAAGCGGCCGGTATATTTGATTGAGCAGGAGCTTAGCACTTTGAGGCAGGGAAACGGTTTTGAACTTTTTTGATGAAGTGGAAAGAAAGCTTACAAATAAAACTAGTATGTCTTATGCGTTGCTAACACAATTAATGAAAAGTATGAATGCGCTACGTGTGTTTATTTCCGGTCTGAAAAAACCTCTGCGTGATATACTTTTTGCTACTCGACCAACCGATTTACCATCTGCTTTGGCTCTTGCGCAAGAAGTAGAAGCTAAACTAACGCGAATTTTTCAAATCGGTTTGAAGGCAATGATAAAAATTCCACTTTAGCATAAATATAATTATGTTTACACGAAAATACAAGAACGGCCTGGCCTATGGTAGACCAATCATCGACTCGTTTCCGTCGTACAACAAACTTTGAGGCGCAAAACCAAAGAGATTCTGCTTTTCAGCAATACAAAACAAGTCATTTTCAAAACTCTAAACAGAGGCAATTCAATCATAATATACCCAATCAGGGACAGCAGTTTAAAAGACATCCTGAGTCCGACAGAAGTACTGGACCAAAAATCCAAAGAATTAATCATGTTTCACAAACACGCGATTTAATTGATGAGGATGGTCATGATAGTAGCGCTGAAAATGAAATTGAGGAGTTTGAAGGAGACCAGATTAATTTTTTAGGGGTCCATCGCTGCTCCCATGTATCAGCAGAATCGTTGAGGCGGTGGGAAAGAAAATCAAACTTTTAATACATACAGGAGCCTCAAAAAATTACATAAAGCCCTTGAGAGCATTAAAAGGCATTACACCGGTAACTAATCAATTCCGTGTTAAATCAATTCATGGCTTTAACACAATAAAATATAAATGTAAAGTGCATTTATTTGGGGTAAATGCGAATTTTTTTATTTTGGAAGATTTAACATCACTTGATCCTATGATTGGCCTCGACCTGCTAACTCAGGTAAATGCAGTATTAGACATTCCAAAAGGTAACATTTTTCATAACTTCGGAACAGAAGACCTGTTATTTTTCAAATGCGAAAGCGTTAATCTCTTGAACATCCAGGAGCAGAATGTCCCTCAAGCTGTGAAGGAACAATTTTTTAATATGATCAAAAGTAGATCAAAAACCTTTGTTGATTCAAACCAGTTACTGCCGTACAACACTAACGTGTTTGCGACAATTCGTACAAAGCATGAAGAACCCATTTATTCCAAGCTATATCCATACTCAATGGGGGTGGCCAATTTCGTTAATAAAGAGGTCTTTATCTCGATCGTTTGCATAATGGCATTCTTAGGCAATCTGGATCGCCTTACAATAACCGCATTTGGGTAGTCGACAAAAATGGTATTGATGAATTGGGCAATAGAAAGAAAAGTCTAGTAATAGACTTTCGGAAGCTAATTGAAAATACCGTCGATGATAAATATCCTATTTCTAACATTATGGCGATATTGTCTAATATGGGAGATTCACAATATTTTACTACCCTTGATCTGAAATCAGGGCTCCATCAAAACTCGCGGAGCGAGAGAGAGAAAAAACTGCTTTCTCGGTTAACAACGGAAAGTATGAATTTTGCAGGCTGCCGTTTGGTCTAAAAAACGGATCCAGTATTTTTCAGAGGGCAATAGATGATGTTCTCAGAGAACAAATTGGAAGAACATCTTACGTGTACGTCGATGACGTCATAATTTTTTCCAAAACAAAAGAACAGCATGTACGGGATTGGGTCTTAAGAAGTTTATGCGATGCTAGCATGAGAGTTTCACCCGAAAAATTTGAATTTTTTAAATCTGCAATAGAATACCTGGAATTTGTAGTATCAAGAGGGGGCTTATAAACTTGCCCTGATAAAATACACACCATGTTAAATTTTCCTCTACCCACAACCTTATACGGAGTAAGATCTTTTTGGGGTGTAGCAAGCTACTACAGGTGTTATAAAAGACTTTGCTACAATAGCCAAACCTTTGACCGCCATTCCGCGAAAACGGAAGAGCCAGTGCTAATAAGTCAAAAAGACATTCAATAACTTAAAGCAGATTTTGACTTCGGAAGATGTAATGCTAGTGTACCCAGATTTCAAGACACCATTTGATTCAACGACTGATGCTTCTAGTCATGGCCTAGGTGCAGTTCTGTCTCAGGAAGGAAAGCCTATAACTATGATATCGAGAACCTTGAAAGACGATGAGACAAATTTCGCAACCAACGAAAGAGAACTTTTGGCCATAGTGTGGGCACTTAAATCTCTTCGAAACTACCTCTATGGTGTGAGAAATTTGAATATATTTACAGATCGTCGCCGCTGAATTTTGCTGTTTCGGAAAAGAATCCAAATGCAAAGATCAAGCGCTGGAAAGCATTTATTGGCGAGCATAACGCGAAATTACATTATAAGCCTGGAAAAGAAAACTATGTTGCTGACGCTCTGTCGCGCCAACATATAAATGCTATAGAAGTGGATTCTAATTCGGATGCAGCGACTATTCATAGCGAGCAATCGCTGACTTACACTATAGAGGCAGTTGAAAAGCCTGTAAATTGTTTTAGGAATCAAATAGTTCTCGAAGAAGCGGAAGTTCCATCAAAACAGACTTTTGTTATGTTTGGAAAAAAAAACTAGGCATGTCGTACGGTTTAAAGACAAAAGTAGTATCTTAGAGGTCATTCAGAATTTTGAGAACACCGATGTAGTTAACGCCATTCATTGCGAGTTACCTGTCCTGGCTTATATCCAACATGGCTTGGTGCAGAGATTTCCAAATACTGAATTTAGATACACAAAAAAATTTGTAACCGATATTTTTGATCAAAATGACCAGTGAGAGATAGTGATGACAGAGCATAACCGTGCACACCGCGCCGTACAGGAAAATGTGAAACAAATTTTTCCAAAAATGGAAAAAAGGCGAAAGAAGTAGCGGCAAATTGCAAAATATGTTCAAAGTACGATAGATGTCAGCAAAAGCACGCAATAGCTGAAATTCCAATACCATCGTATCCGGGAGAAATTCTTCACGGTGACATATTTTCTACTGACTCGAAGTATTTTCTGACTGCTATAGATAAGTTTTCGAAATTCGCGGTGGTTCAAACAATATCGTCCAGAACAATTGTTTACTGTGATAATGCAAGATCGCCTACTTCGTTTACAGCCAAACATTTTTTAGCTAGCAATTTTAATGTTGAAATCGTAAATGCTCCACCACTACATAGTACTTCGAATGGACAGGTGGAGAGATTCCACAGAATGTTGGCCGAAATTGCTAGGTGCATAAGACTAGAGAGATGAGATGATACAAAAGATTTAATTTTGCTGTCAGCCATTGAATATAATAAGTCCATCCACTCTGTGACTAAGAAAAAGCCAATTGATTTATTCCGGTGCACAACGGCTAACTTCAATAAGCAAGTATCAGCGAAGATAAGGTAGGCTCAGGGGTCAGCTCTTAAAACGCACAACAAGGATAGAATAAAACGTTTTTTTAATGTAGGAGATAAAATTCTTGTAAGAAGGAACACGAGACTAGGAAACAAATTGACTCCCCTATACCAAGAACAAACAATCGAAAAAGATTTGGGAACGACAGTTATTATTAAAGGGCGTGTAATCCATAAGGACAATTTGAAATGAGCACGTACTTTTTGTTTCCACACCTAAATAATTACGAACAAATTTAAATTTAACTTTATGTCCCAATGATGATTTGAAAATACGATAACTGAGCATCTCACCATATAAATTATTATACTTAATATTATAGAAATAAAGTATTTAAGATATTGTAAAAATAGTAGGTAGGCAGTTAAACTAGTTTAGGTTTATTTTGTTTTAAGAAAGCTTTTTGAAGGAATATTTTTTAGTTCGAATTTTGTATTATTGTAATAGTACTAACTTAATTCATAATTCTCAGCCGCTCTTTCGCAAAAGAGCCAACAACTCTTAATAAGGCGACGGCGACTTCTTTGCGATAATCTATGAAACGCTGCTGAATAGCATGTTGGCTTTCATCTATATTACAAATGGCAACGAGAGCACTGGCTTGTCACGCGGACTGCGTTATTGAGTATCGAGGACGCTCGAGTGGAAGAGTTATGACGAAATGCTTGCGTGTCACGAAATCCAAAGACTCGTTCGTTTATTTCTGCTGTAAAATTGTTAAATAAAATTTGGTACAGAAAAATCAAAAATACTTAAATTTATATATATATATATATATATATATATATATATATATATATATAAATATATATATATATATATATATATATATATATATATAAATATATATATATATATATATATATATATATATATATATATATATATATATATATATATATATATATATATATATATATATATATATATATATATATACAGGGTGGCCCAAATGAGACCTAATGATGTTAAACACGTGTAACTCTTGTAATAACGGGTTTTTTTAAATGATTTCTTTTAATATGTTAAATACATTTTATGGAAACTTAACGTGACTATGTGTGAAATATGACATCAGAGAAAAAACCCACCATTTTGCTCGATACAGGCATTGGCTCTTTTTAGCGCATTTTGCATTACACGGCGTAATGTTTCTGGTTGCAGGCGCCGTATTTCGTCTCGAATATTCTGCTTGAGCTGTCCCAGTGTCTGTGGTTTGTCAACATACACTTTGTTTAATTTAAGCAGAACCCCAACTTGAAATACCCAACGCAGCGCTATGAGCTGCTGTATGTGACCCGGACCTTGCGTCGCTCGTGGGTACACCGATACAGGGTAATATCAAAGACAAAAAGACAGAAAAAGTTGGCAGCGCTGTGAGCTGCGAAAACTGTGACGTACGGAGATCAACGAGTATACGTATTTTTCAGCGTAGTAATATGGGGATGTTCAAGCACCGCTGGCACACGGTTTGCTGTAAAAAGGCGTCGGCAGCGCTGTGAGCTGCGGACTGCGAACCTAATTACACCGCACTCGTGTCGAAAGTGTCGATCCTCCACCACGTTAACAGTTGTTGACCCGTTAGTACGGAAAACTACCGGCAACGGTGTAAGTTACCGGTTCATCAACAACGGTACACAACGTACAGTAAACAGGCTCCGGGCAGCGCAGTGAGCTGTAGACCCCCACGCCAATGTAGAAGCAAAAACAATATGCTCCCACCGCTTACTTGCAACACGATACTACTTCGACGCGGCGATATACGCACGCAATACGGATAGCCCGAACAGCTGACCCACAAGAGTTGTTAGTGTGACACCCGCCTTAAATCGTATCAACGAACAAAGCAACACGCAAAACTAGGGCACCGAATGCACAACGGAAAAGCGGATAGCGGCAATGGCAATAGCATGCACAGCGGCTGTGGAAAAATCTGCGCACAAGCAGCTGTACACAGCTTATGGTAACCGGCGTCGGCAGCGCTTTGAGCTGCAGACTGCGAACCGAATTACGCAGCGGCCGTGCTGAGAATTTATTTAAAAAAATGTAAATTCCAGTACCTGCTGCTGTGCAAGAATCCACACACACACACACTCACCGTTTACCGCGACGACCGTACCCAACCGAATTACGCGATAAAAAATATGTTTAAAAAATATGCATTCAATATTGAAAAATGAAATAAAAATTATGCAAGACTCTACGATATATATATGTAAATAAGTATTAAAGACTTACCGGACGCAGATGTGATCCGGCTCGAAGGACCATGTTTCGCAGAGCCCGAGTACTTTCCGATTCCATTTTTGTGTTTTGTGTGTTTATTTGATTTATAAGTAAATTAAAGTTGTTAGTTTCAAGTATTTTTATTAGTTAAAGAGTTACAAGAAAATTAACTTTAAATATTTCACTTAAATTAAGTTTAGGTTTAGACTAATTATTTGTATGTATATTTCTCAATTAGAATTCGTAGTTGATTGTTAGGACTTATACAAGAACCTTCTTGGTTGAGCGCACAAATATCACTGGTCTCGGCACGCAGTATTGCCGACCGACTCTCCTCCTCTGCCTGCGTCGGCACTTTCGTATGGCAACAAAATAAAGATGGCTGCGGCCTGCCACACGACTTTGGCGGGACCCAATGAGGGGAATTCTCTCCGCTCTGAGCCCCGCTCAGAGTCGCATGGTGACTGTGCGCAGGCAGCAGCCGTTGTCAGGAGGGCTCCGGCGCGAACATATATATATATATATATCTTCAGGCATATGATATGATGTGAACTTCTGCCTGTCCAAAGATTTATTAGCGAAGTTATTCAATACTTCTTATAAAAATTTTAACTGTGTTAGATTTGTTTATATATTATTTTTATATATAATATATATTTCTATGACATTATACAATTTCTGTATGAAGTGAATCATATACGTATTGTGAATGACACTACCGAAATTCCAGCTGGTATGCATATCTGGTAAAATAAGCAATTTTATTTGGATGCGTACAAGGCACTCGTAGTCTATTTCATGTACGAAAATACAGTCAAACCTAAACATTTTTAATTAGTTGAAAATGACATATTAACATAACTTTTAAATTATATGTGTTGGGGCTATCATATCTTTGGAGACGGCTGCTGGGAAAGACGCGAAAGCAGTAAATTATTCCTTGCGCCAAAACATATTTCAAATTGTAACGATTGCCAATGTCAAAATAATGTGAAGTTGGGCATAGATCACAAAAAGGTCAATCAAACACGTGGTGAATCCACTCCAAATCGTGGTGTATCCGCTAAAAACGTTGGTCGCGAAAGAAACTTTCTTTTCTCTATATTCTCTGCGCTATATATTGTGTTGTTATTTACTGTATTTTTGCGGCCCATCGGAAACCCAACCGATCAGAATTCTCCAAATTTTTGGCAACCAGCTGACTGATCGGACGCAATTTCTTTGAGCGCAATTTTCCATCGCCACCGAACTCAACAGTTAATACTATAGAAAAAGACTTTTGATGTGTTAGATAATATTAAATAAATATAGCTTTATTGGCAAAGAACATCTTATCTCTTGAGCTTTAGAAAAACGGAAGAAACGATGTAAAAAGAAATAAAATTGATATTACAAAAATATGACAGTTTGATGGCAATGATATAGAAACGTCAAAACATAAACATATGATTGATGATGTTGCCATATCTTTAGAATGCATATGTAAATGATATTTCAACAAATACACCTGTTTGTAGAACTGCTGTTTACGTATAAAGTGTCAAATTTTTGTAGCGGCCCATCCACAAACAGAGTGCGCTGTTTCAGTCATCTGATGTAAAGTCAGAAAATGTATTTTTTTCAACAGCTGTTGAGGAAGACGAAGAGTTGCGCATTATATTAATCGGCTAAGGTTTTTTGGTCGTACCGATTACAGAAAAACTACTGATCCCATTTTTTAAATGTTTTTCATCTTAAAGCATTTGTGCTGCAGATGTGCAGAATATATATATTTTTTCTTATATTTAATCAAATCGTGAAAATAAAAAATATATGTAAGTTTGCCTTTGCAATAATAAAAAAACAGATGGCGCTGTATCTAAAATATGTGCCTAAAAGCTTGTTTCTCTTTATATGAAAATCGTACGAAATTTTTACATTATCCATATTATTTACACAAACACATAAAAAAATTGCATGTGGACAGAAAATTTAAAGAGTTTAGAAAAATGTAGTTGACTACCACACATGCAACGCAAATGTATGAAGAACTTCAGTTAAATAGTAAAGTTAACGGATTGACCGCTCTGTGTGGACATGGCATAAAGAAAAATGAATATTTGAGAAAGCAAAATGCACACAGTAGGTGCGTGTTACACAGATACGCTGTTGTGAGTAACAAAGAAAAAATAATATTCAATTTGATTTTTGAATTTGTTTCCTTTCATTGGATTGGTTTCCGCGGCAAATAGAGGCATGACTGCTAGATGCAAATCCTTCAACCTATTCACATACGGCTTGAAGATGAAGGACGGGGTTGGAGCAGGTGTCTACTGCCCCAAACATCCGTTCAGACTACCAAACTACTGCAGGATTTTTCAAGCGGAAGTTTTTGCAGCATGGAAAGCCGCAGAGCTCCCCTCCATAGCAAAAACTACGAACTCTACAATAAACTTCTACATAGATAGCCAGTCTCCGAACATAGCTATAACTTCATGATGTGCATCTTCCAGAAATGTTCTGCAATGCAAAGCAGCAATGGATAGACTGCCCACCGACCGGAAGCTACATATATACTGGGTGCAAGGACGTAGGAATACAGAAGGAAACAAGAGTGCGGATGCCATTGCTAAAAGCCGAATCTTACAACCAAATGAGTAAATAAGTAACGTACTGATGCCATTAAAAATGTTCAATAGCCGTATTAACGATGACATGATGCGATAGGTGGAAGAAAGATGGAGTACTGTCACATATAAAATCGCAAAGCACATGTGCAACCCGTAACGCACTCAGACCAATTCGTTACTGGCACTTCCGATGAAGGACTGTAGAATGGTAGTAGGAATACTGACAAGTCATTGTTTAACGGCGGTACACGCTAAAATGATGGGGCTCACAAACAACAATTAATGCAGAAAATGTGGGGAGCAGGGCACAAGGGAAACTTTGGAGCATCTACTATTACTATGCCCCGCAATATCAAAAACGCGCCTAACACATCTGTGAGCCCCTTGGTTTGAAGGACTAGAAGAGATAGCACCATTAGGGACAGTGTCGCTCTTAAAATTTCCTATGAGCGTCTCTCTGCTTAACGATTTATACTACAACTCTTAAAGGGGTATCCATCTGACACCGCAAAGGACCTTGCAGGTCTATGTGTAGCCTTAACAGCCAGCCAGTTTAACCTAACCTAACCTTAATTGATTCCAATAAGATGGCGTTCAATTAGTTCCGCAAAATTTCGATTCATTTAATTGGGGTGATTTATCATTACATTATTTATTTTTCGGTGCCTTATATTTCTGTTCAGAGATTACATCAGGTAACAATGAGATATTTACATTATTTTGTTATAAAGGTAAAGTTCACTTATCACCACTTACTCAAAATGTATTCGTTCAAAATCTTTTCGTCGGCTTTAATTCAGATGACACAAAAATAATCCTAAGTTCCAAATTTTAATTTAAAATTTTCGTTCTTATTATTCTTCATTTGCAATGGTTAGTTCTGAGGCCAACTTGTCTGATACAACTTTGCATGGCGTTTATCATTTTAAAACACATGACATATTTCATCATCATGCTGGTGCGTTAACTTCTGAATATGATCGTCAGCCGTGTTATGCACAGTTGTATTTTTATGATGTGGATACAGAATGTGTGAAGCGGCAAATGTTAAATGTAATGCGAATTTGAAGCCTATTTTAGCGAATGAATTAGGCAGTTGTAATAATTTTGTTCTGTCGTTTAATTGGGTGGCCAACTATTCTCGATCTAAACCAAATACCTTACCCCAAATTTTAGAATTTCCCTAGAGTGCGGTCGAATTTCGGCGGCTGGGTTCTACTAGTTTATATTAATCAATGATAGAGAATCGAATGTCTCCCATATTTCAGCGATTTTGTGGATTGACCACGATTTTGTGTGGACCCACCTTTTTCTGATCCATGCCCAACTTCATTTAATTTTAACATTGGCATTCGTTAGAATTTGAAAATTGTTTTGGCGCAAAGAATAATTTTCTGCTTTTGCGTCTTTCCCAGCCACCGTATCTGAAGATTTATTAGCACCAACACCTATAATGAAAAAGTTATGATAATAATATATATATTTTCAACTAATTAAAAATGTTTTACCGTGTTTTCTTATATGAATTTGGCTACGAATGCATTTGTAGATATACAAAAAAAATGATGGTTTGCTTATCACACATGAATAACAGAAGGAATTTCGGTAGTATCATTCACATTATGTATATGATTCACTTTATACAGAAAATGTATATCATTGAAATATATATTATTTATAAATATATATATATATATATATATATATATATATATATATATATATATATATATAGATATATATATATATATATATATATATATATATAGATATATATATATATATATATTTATATGTTTATATATATGTATATATAAATATATATATATATATATATATATATATATATATATATATATATATATATATATATATATATATATATATATATATATATCTTCAAGCATATTATATGATGTGAAATTTTACCTGTCCAATGATTTATTAGCGAAGTTATTCAATACTTATTATAAAAATTTGAAATCACGATTATCACTCGCAGCAATTAGACGCCTCGTCTCGAACGGAACCTGAAAGCAACTCAACAAACAAATTCTCCTGCAAAAAGCAGTTTTATGAATACAACAAAAGTTGTTAATAATACAAATTTAAACTAAAATACTAAAACGTCACTTGCAAACATTACAATTATTCCTCAAAGAAACTTAATGCCACTTAACTCTCAAACAAAAGTGTTAATAGAAAATACTAACACTAATCCTATTTCACACAACCTGTTACCAAAAATATTATGTAATCTTAATCAAACAAATCTTCACACAAAATAAAAATAGAGAAAATTACTAATATCTCAGACACCTCATACGTTGTGATGAACTATAATTAATATATGTACACATCCAAATTGCTTATACATTAACTTCTATTTATTTCTATCTCTGACTATCTCTCTTACAGTAGGGGTTGAAGCGTCAGTTTCGTTGAAGCGTAAGTTTCATTGAAGCTTAAGTTTCGTTGAAGCGTAAATTATCGCAGGATGGGAACATGCGATTATAGTTCTACGAACATTATCCTCTATTCCATCTAGACCGATAGTGCGTGGCGAAGAGTCACATCCTGCCCGAGGTAACCCTGATATTTATAACAGAACAGTACGGATCTAGACTGAGGAGTCAATAAACACCTCCCCGGATACAGGGTGTGGAGGAGCAAACCTCTATAAAAAAACTCTGGGTTGGAGCAAGATGTCATACGACCCGTGTCGATGCTCAGCCTGGCTGGGGATCCTGGTCAAAAAATAGTCCAGTCTCAAACGGAGTGCTCCGGATACTTGGCGTCCTCCGGTTCTATCTAGCCTTACCCGCGCACACGGATCTCTGCGCGAGCGGACCTCTCTTGTCCGATACTCGTGGGACCACATATGTTCAAACAAACTTCAAAAAATCCAAAACCAAAATAGGGCGGTCCTCCCAAAAAACCGACAGAGGCGATCCTGCCTACCGCTGATACAAGGGTGGTAGATAGATAGATAGATAGCAGCCGGAGGGAGAGGGGGCTTAAGCGTTAGGGCTCGTCCCAGCACGAGTGCTGGTAGCAGGGGACGGGGAGGCTTGGAAAAACCGGTCTCACGTCTCTTTCAGAGGGGTGCTGAAGAACGCAACCCGGAGGAGGTGGTAAAAACCCAAACGCTGACTGCGGTCAGGGAGCGGGGGGCTGCCCCGGGGATCTATTGGCAGCAGACAGTACAGGGGCCCAGCAGCTCAAAGAAGATTGCTGGGGTAGGCCAGGGGGGTCGTTTAAACCCGTCCGTCCGTCAAAGCAGGCCTTTTACAAAAAGAAGGCGGCCTTCAAGGTCTTGAAGTCTGAAGAAGTGTTGTCCAGCAGCCAAAAGTAGACTGACTCAGAGCAGCTGACCGGGGTCGGGCAGCTCTTTGAGGAGGACGACCTCCTTGACTACACCGAAGGAGAGGAGGACGCGGACGTTACGATGGTGGAGGTAAGAAGGACAGATTTCTATGAAGCTGATCCAAATTAACCTTCACCATTGTAAACTCGCCTCCGCGAATTTGATGGTCCGCCTGGGTTCCGGTGGTTTTGACGTGGCCCTCATCTAAGAGCCGTGGATATGCGGCACGAAAATCTGCGGTTTGAAGATGAGAGGCTTCAAGATGATAGCCGCTCAGAGCCTCGTGCTGGTATATTAGCAAAGGATAACAATAACATCTTCTTGCTCCCACAGTTAAGTAATGGCGATACGGTGACGGCAAGCATTGAGCTGCAAAATAGCAGTCTCTGGGTAGCCTCTGCATATATGCCACATGACAAGGACGCTCCACCGAAGGAGGTTCGGGCATTGGTCATGGAGACAGCCGCATCCAACTGGAACTTGGTTGTCTCCAGCGACGTAAACGCTCACAACACATTGTGGGGAAGCTCGAACACTAACGCAAGAGGTCAAGAGGACAGTTTTAGACTTCATTATAGAAAATAAGCTTAGTGTCCTAAATGTAGGCTTAGAGCCGACTTTTATAACACAAAATAGAAAGGAAGTGTTAGATATTACCCTGACCTTCGATAATTTCGCGAACAATGTAAAAAGATGGAGATTGTTGAATAAAAATTCCTACTCTGACCATATATAGAATACGAACTCAACTTCCCAGTATCTCCAGTTAAAACTTTTATAAATATATGGAGAACGGACTGGGGGAAGTATAGGAAGACTCTCAGGGCCTTACTGCTAAGAAATCCCCCGTCTGACCCCACAGACCCTGTGGAATTAGACGAGCTGATCAATCAGGTAACCACGGCCCTGAATAGTTCACTAACAGCCGGGTGCCCGGTTGTAAAACTAAGAGGCAAGAACAAACCACCTTGGTGGTCAATGGAGCCTTCTCCGGAAGTCCAATAGGCGGATATTTAACAGGACTAAAACTTCGGGTCTGCCCGCGGATTGAGAAGTCTACAAGGCTGAGCTAAAAATATACAAGAAAGCAACCAGAACTGCCCAACGACAGTACTGGCAAAATTATTGTAGGGATGTGGAAGAAACATCGGAAGCAGCTAGACTAAGAAGAATCCTAGCGATGACACCACACAACCTGGTCTACCTTAAAGGTCCGAGTGATGAGTGGAGTGACACCAACGAGGAATCTTTGGCTCTTCTCTTAGATACGCCTTTTCCAGGCAGTAGCACAGTGGAGGGTAATAACTCGACACCTAGGGGCAGGCAGTCTGAGATAGGGAATGCGATAGTTACAGTCGAGAAAGTTGAGTGGGCCATTAACACCTTTGGTCCATATTAATCTCCGGGTCTGGATGGAATTTATCCAGCAGAATTGCAACAATCATGGGACACAATTACGCCCTGGGTTGTGACTGCAATTACAAGCTGTCTGAACATGGGCTATATTCCGCTAAGATGGAGAGAAACTTTGATTTCCTTCATACACAAAGCGGGCAGGTCCTCACATGTAAAAGACTTCAGACCAATCAGTCTCTTGTCTTACCTCCTAAAAACACTGGAGAGATTGATGGATGCACACTTACGGGAAGCTATACCAACTGGTAGAATCTCCTCCGCACAACATGCATAAATGAAGGGCAAATCGACAGAGACGGCGTTACACGTACTTATTGGTATAGTGGAAAAAGCCATCCAGCAGAAGGATTTCGCACTAGCGGCGTTCATTGACATAGAAGGCGCTTTCAACAACATAAATGCGAACGCCATTACGGGAGCGTTAGAAGCTCTGGGCGTCGATCCTAATAAGGTAGCGCTGATAGAGACGATACTCGTCAGCAGAAAGGTAACTGGCAGCTTAGGTTCCCACACCTTAAGCAGACAGGTCTGCAGAGGCACTCCTCAGGGAGGAGTCCTCTCCCCCCTGCTCTGGAATTGGGCGGTAAATTCATTACTGCTAGCCCTAGAGAGGGAGGGTTGCCATGTCGTCGCCTATGCTGAAGACTTGGCAGTTGTGATTAGAGGGAAATATCCAAACACCCTTATGGATATTTTGCGCTCTAGCATGGTCCTGCTTACTGCTTGGACGGGAAGAAGGGGATTTAGGGGGTTAAACCCTGATAAAGTGGAATGAATCCTCTTTTCTAAGAAAAATAGATCTCCTGATGTCTCCCGCTAAAATATAAAGGTGTGGAAATTCCGATGAAGGAGACAGTTAGATATTTGGGACTAGTACCAGATAGGAAACTTACCTGGAAACCCAATATTGAAGAAAGAGTCAGAAAGGCCAATATTGCTTTGTACACATGTAAAAAAGCGGTCGGAATCAGGTAGGGGCTATCCCCACGAATTATGCACTGACTGTGCATTCGGTGGTCAGACCTATATTGCTATATGGAATACTGGTATGGTGGTCAGCCACTCAGAAACAAAGCTATTTGAAGCTTCTTGGCAAGGTCCAAAGAACGGCTTTTTTATGCATCTCTTGTGCTTTAAGGACCACGCCTACTAAAGCTTTAGAAGTAATACTCAACCTACCTACATTAGAGCTGGTAGGGAAACAATTGGCCGCCACATCCGCACTAAGGCTGAAATGTGCGGCGTTATGGCATGATCGACAGATTGGTCACTCGACTATTGCGCATACCTGGAGTAGTTCTATCAAACCCATTGACCACTCTATACCTAATCTCAACTTCGATAGGCACTTCCAGACATATATTCCATCTAGAAGAGAGTGGCAAACACCAATGCCATGGAGAAGGGGAGACTTAATCTCTACACTGGCGGATCCAAAATTGACGATAGAGTCGGTTTTGGAGTTTTCTCACAAGAACTGAGACTGGAACTTTCTTTCCGGCTCCCCAATCATTGCAGTGTTTCTCAAGCAGAGGTCCTAGGCATGAAGGAGGTAGCCGTCTACTTAAATAGACATGCCGTAACAAAAAATATTATAAATATCTACTCGGATAGCCAGGCGGCCATCTTGTCAATGAATTCGGTGGCACTGAAATCAAAGGTTGCTCAGGACTGCCGGGAAGCCCTAAATGATATTAGCACCGTTTTCAGGGTACTACTATTATGGGTTCCCGGACATAGAGATATTGAGGGGAACTGTAGGGCTGATGAGCTAGCCAGACGGGGCAGCAACCTTCCTTTATGCACGGACAGATGCGAGGTTGGAATACAAATTGCCACCCGTAAACTGATGATGAAAGGAACGGTCGTGCGTGAGGCCAAAGGGTCTTGGGCACACGAGGGCATTTGATTAACGACTAGGCTAATGTGGCCGGAACTTAATAGGAATATATCTAGAGACTTGGTTGCCCTGTCGAGAGAAAATATCTCTAAGATCGTAGCTTGTATAACTGGTCATTGGCTATTCGGCAGGCATGCTCTCAGGATGCAAGTATTCTCTCATGAATACTGCAGAGGCTGTGGGAATGAGGAGGAGGAGAAGACTGTGAAACATCTGTGCTGTAGGTGCCCGGCTCTGGCTCGAAGCAGAGCGGGCTCTTAAGGCAAATACCCTATTAATTCTCTTTATTAGGCTTTCGAAATGGTAAATCACGAGGTGCGTTGTTATGCGGTGGTGTGAGTGAGTTGGTATGTAGACCGGCTGCCTCTATAACATAACGTAACCTATTCCATTTGCGAACTCACAACTAAATAACATGTGTTTGTGGTGTACTATACTCGTCACTCATATTCCTCATTTGTTGAGCATCTGGAATCAGCAATTTATTAACAAGCGTAAAATAGCGTCAGTTCTGTTTTTAAAGTCAAGGCCAGTGGGAAATTCAGCCATGTTGACTAAGGTCGTTAATATATTACATAATGTGAGTAGGCACACTGCAGCCGAAATACCGTAAGAACAAGAATGAGAAGAGAGAGAATGGTTGAAAAATATTAAGTAAGGTAATAATTAGTAACGAAAAAAAAGTAAAATAGAAAAAGCACAGTATCAAAATTCATCTGAAGGAAAAATATTATGAATAGAAGATTTATTTTCTGCATTCGCGCAAACCTAAAGTGCATTGATCAACGAATTTTGCAAAGCGCATGCATTCCGGAAATGTTAGTAGTGCACGTATGATTGTGCATCCGTAAAAACTTGGCTTATAGTATGAAGATGGAGTGCATGTATGTTTGTGGAGGTAACTTCGCAAAAACTTGGTACATGATGAAGGAGGCCAAAATCTGTCCAAAGAGGAAATATTGGAATGAATATATGTGCATGCATAATAAGTAAGTATGATAACAAGTATATATATTTCTAATGTGGTTTAGCAAAAACAGACTTTAGAAAAAAAGGCGGTGATAGGATTAAAAAGTAGGAATAGATAACTTTAAGTAAGAACTTGGGTGAAACTAATTAGAAATAAAAGAATCAATCAGTATTGCAAAATAAAAATTATATATAATATAAGCGTGTTGAGTAAATCTTTACGAGTCCGCATTACTTATTTATGAATGAACGTCAGACACAAGTACGTATAAATATATATAAAGTAATGTAGGTATACTTTTACATACATACATCAGCATGCAGAGAAAGCAGAGTATTTTAATTTGATAAAAAATTGGGAGATAAGAAAAAAAGATGTTAACATAAACAAAAAGAAACTGGAAAAGTTATTGTAGGAATTGATTGGATTAGTAGCTACGTAGAATTTAGAATAAGCAAGATAAATTAAAATTTATGAGGAGAGATAGTGTGGGACAATAATGGATTAGAAAGAAATTCAAGGGAAACATTTAGATATAAGTAAGAATAGCTAAAATTGATGTAAAGAAATACCTAAAATACCAGATATGTTGTTAAAGAGATGTGAAAACTGAAAATATATTTATAATCAAACTTTATTTATTTAAAGATCTGCGCACGCCGTTCTCTCTGTTCTCTGTACCAAATACAACTCACTAAACTCACCTGACACTTCAAAATGTATATCAGAAGGTTGTAAGGACAGAGAGAGAATGATACAATGACATTTAAACGGTATAAGAATTGAGCAAAATTAATACAGGGTAGAGGCTTGCGGATCCTAAACATTTCCGCCCACCTCGTCCATATAGTCCTTTGGCGACATATGTGTTGGTTAGTCTATTATTGGAGTTTTTGTCAACAATGCAAGTTTCATCGTTAAGCTGGCATGGTGTGCTTAACACAAGCTTAATGCAGAAGAAGATGTTACGCATTAAAAGTTTGAATGTTAAATAACCTACCAATGAGGTTTGCACATCAACTGTTAATGCAATTAACAATAATAAAAAATTGTTACATTATAGTAAGAATTATCTTCCATTCTTTTTTTTTTTGGTTTTGGAATAATATGCTATTCTTATATTTGAAGGAATAACTTTTAGGACGAATTTTGTGTTATTACTAACTTAATTCATAATTCTCCGCCGCTCATTCGCAACAGAGCCAACAACTCATAATAAGGCAACGGCGACTTCTCTGCGATAATCTATGAAACGCTGCTCAATAACATGTTGGCTTTCATCTATATTACAAATGGCAACGATAGCACTGGCTTATCACGCGGTGTGCGTCATTGAATATCGAGGACGCTCCTCACTTAGAAGGGGAAGAGTTATGCCGAAATTGGGTGTCACGAAATCAAAAGACTCGTTCGCTTAATTCTGCATATGGGCAGATAAGCTTAACTTGAGCATTGGAAAAGCAGTGTTGGGAACGAGACAACAATTGCATCGCCCATGTTTGTGTTAATGCAAATATGCACTGACTGCAGCGACGAGGGGCGATGAGAAAGAAGCGAGAGAGCGTGGAGTGAAGCTTTTGTCTAGTTTAGTTTAGTTTTAAGTAGCAGTTCTTGTTAGGAATTCAAATCTAACTGACATTTTAATGTAATCAAAAATTGTTAAATAAAGTTTGGTACAGAAAACCCCAAAAATACTTTAATTTATAGTATACACATAATATAATATAACATAAACAGAATTACTTTGTATTGATTGTTTTTAAATTTAAATAGAAAACAAATAAATACAATATAATAAAATAAAAAAAAGATTACAGAGTTATTTTTAACATTTTTTTTAAACCCATAACTGTCTGCTTCGCTTTTTTAACTTTTAAGCGACGATTTAAATTTTTTATTCTAAAAAATATACCACACAAAAAAAATGGTTTGACTTCATTTGGCAGGTTATTTATATTTTTAAAGTGGAAAATATTCTTGTTATTTAGTTGGAAAAAAACTGCTTCTAAAACTTTGAAAACTCTAGGCCATCTTCTTGAAGCGCTTGCAAGGCGTCACCTTACTGTGTTAGATCTAGGTTTTCTATTGGTGATACTTCAAAATCTTGAACTTCTTCAAGATGACCTATTTTTGGATAACTATTAAAGCTACGAATAATAAAAAGAGGAAATGTCAAAACCAAAACAAGAAGAGCAATTCTCCTTTGCGACTAACATTTAGGCAACCAAGTATTTTATTCTCAAAACAGTTGATTCTTAAGCGTTCGGAGTGGCAACCTTTTCAAATTTTTACATTACTTCGGATTTTACATCCAGTTATATGAGCACATCATTGGTCACTCTGAATACGGGTTCCTTATAGGCATCGTGACATGGATACTAAGTAAACAATTTATTTATATGATATTATATAATAATGTGGGAGGGTTAGAGAAGCATTATCAACAGAAACATTTCGCAGCTGCTTACTACAGAATTTAAATTATTTTCCAATTTACGTTAATGTATGTATGTAATGTAAAAACAGGCTACACCTGATGTGCGACACATTCCAAAATTTATGCAACTCAGAAATTTTGAATTGATCAAGAATTTACCTACAAGTGGACATAAAAAAAGTTTCTAAACTTCCATACCCTATACAAGGGTCAAAGGTGTGCAAATTATATACACCCTATCATTTATATTTTCTATTATGTATATTATTAATATTCTACATAATTACTGTAACTAGATGCTGTAGTTCAACTTGTGCTATTATTTGTCAACTTTGCTTTAACTCATATCGTTCCGGAACGAAAAGCTATTCCATATTTAAATTTAATTAAAAAACATATTTTTCCCACTTAAAGAGATTGGAAATTAAAATATAAGCCCAGAAGTAGCAATAAATAACTTGCATGATCAGTCTACAGTATATATACAATTTTTATAATATATTTTGGATTTAAGTTTGAAACTTATATTTTATTATTGGCATATTGTTCAAAATATAATAATAAACATAATTTGCACACTTTTAGATAATTTTTATTTTGCATTATATTGTCAAGAGTGAAATAAATATAACTTCGTATGAAACATAAAAATACTCTTCAATATATAAAACCACTTTCAAATACAAACTACTTTTCAATTTTTAAACAACGTGTTACCGCACCACTAGTATGATGCAGTGTGGTGGCCGCGGCTAGCTCACCGCAATGGTCGTGGCCCTCAACCCGCGACATTGCATCGGGTGGAGCAACACTACAAAAAAAAATCCAACTAACCATTTTGCCGGTTCTCAGCTGGGCATCCTTCTCCTCGACGACAAGCGAGCCCGCCCCATAATTGACGCCTTAGCCTAACATAAATTTAAACATAACTAAACATTCTACCTTATACACTTAAATAAATAACCTATATACTAAATATTTTAAATTGTAAGCTACGATATACTTAGCTTTATCCTTGTTTCGAGGGGGCGGGCGGCAGCCTCCTTTCTCCTCCGGTATCAAAACTATAATGTATCAGAACAAATAACAGGAACAACCGACGTGACGAGAGACTATCCACACAGAATCAGACCTGCACCAACGAATATCCGCACTAGACTTTTTTCTATACACGCTGCACTTATTTATTTCCTTATATTTTGCCTCAAGTATCTTTAAATTTTGCTTTTGATTTGATACTTTCTAAACAGTAAAAGCCGGACTTTGTGGTAATTTGAATCTTTTCAGTACACGGATGTAAGTAAGATTATTTTTCTCTCTCAAATGAGCCTAATTGAATTATGTAGTTGTAATAAAACACTCAAATTCAATTTATATTATTTTTTTCTAACTTCCGTGCACAGTCACACAATCAACCAATAATCAAAAAACATCAAAAAAGCAAATTTAAACGCGCGCGGCAAGAAAAAATTGGAAACAACTTTACTCCCAAACACTTTAAACTGCACAGAGACCGTTTTTTCCCTACCACTGCCTTAAATGTTTTTTTCCCTTTTCTCTTAAAACCGTATTTTCCATTTCCTCGGCCTCTTCCGCTATTCCATCATTGACCGCTCCAACGGTCAAGTCGGTCAGTTACCGAATTCGAATTTTTACTATTCTGAGGCAGCGCCATATCTACTTCAGAATCGTCAGCTTAAGTTTTTGACTGGCCGCATTCACTAGAAAAGCGGACAAGTGGAAGCAAGAAAAGAAGGAGAGAAGCAAAACAAAAAAACGAACATACCGACGGTTGACGCCAAAAACCACGATCGCAACAAACGACACTCTAAATTCTACTCCCATCTTTAGCTTCAGCTGTATTTACTTACATAGTGGCTGCAAGGTGAATTTCGTACCTCCGGAAATGTAAAACATAAGCGAAATTGAGAGAAATGGAGGTATACATAAGAGATGCCTAAAGTGGTACATAATTTATATAAAATATACTTATAGTTAAATAGACTCAGAACTTCTTCAAAAGGATCAAAAAATAACAATTGAAAAACTCCTATTTACTCAAAATCAAAACAAAAAATCAAAGCAAATGTTTGCATATTTTTTTTGATCGCATTTTTCTACAATTTCAATTTTGACAACTATTGGGTCAAAAAAATTTGTTCTTGCGACCACAATGTAAAAAAATTCACCTAGAGCTGTAGCAAATTTTACATTTTCACCATAGCTTGGCCACTATACCAGAGAATACAGAGAAATAAAGCACAGGGACGTTGAACATGAGATCAATACAATAGAAATATTTTTGAGTTTCTTAGAATCATAGATATATTTAAATTTACCCTTAACAATTCTAATACAAGTTAAAATTTGATTTTGTATAAGAAGTATTGAATAATTTCGCTAAGAAATCTTTGGACAGGCAGACGTTTACATCATCTTGTTTGCTGCAAGATATATACGAGTATATATATATATATATATATATATATATAATATATATATATATATATATATATATATATATATATATATACAGTGAATCAAAAAAGTATTGGCACAGCTCAATTTTCAAAGTTTATTTGCTAATAACTTTTTTTCCACACTGCTTACAAAAATAATTAGTATACCATTTTTAAAAAGGAACATTTTATTATATAATTAAAACATAACATATTTCATATTTCACTTTTTTCCAGGTGTAATGTTATAAAAACTAAAAAAATTCATTATTTTTCCTCAAAAAAGTATTGGCACACATGTAAAAAATTTGATTTCTGGTAAGATTTATGAACATTTAATATTTGGTTAGACCTCCATTGGCCTTAATAATTGCCGCTAAGCGTCTAGCCATACTTTTTACTAAGTTAGATGTCTCCTCTGGTGTTATGTTTCCCATTCTGTCCGTATGGCTTCCTTGAGTGAGTTCTTTGATGTTGTGCGATGACGTCGTATTTTCTTTTCCAGTAAACCCCAAACATGTTCTATAGGATTCGTATCTGGCGACTGTGGAGGTGTTTTGAATTGTTTGCAGTGGTAAATTTGCCATTCTTGTACAAGATACGACGAATGTTTCGATCATTTTTTTGCTGGAACATAAATGTTTTCGCATCTAGCCCCAACTTTCCAACACTTGGAGTCAAGCTTTCTTTTAAAATATTCATATATAATTTCTTGTCCATTTTCTCATCAATAAAGACGAGATTTCCCACGCCAGAAGCCGCCATACACCCCCATACCATGACTTTGCCACCGCCATGCTTCACTGTTTTTATTTCATTATTTTCTGGCAGCTCTTTGTTTGGCTTTCGCCAAACTTTTTGTGCGCCGTCTGAACTAAATAGGTTAAACTTCGATTCGTCACTAAATATCACACGATTCCAAAATGATTCCGACCGATTAATATTGAGTTTGGCGAACTCCAGCCTCTTTTTTATATTTACAGGCGACAGGCAAGGTTTTCGTCGAGGAACTCGTCCATGATAACCAGCTCTGTTTAGTGTATTTCGAATCGTTTGTGGGTCGAACTTTTGTTGAAATTTTTGCTGTATTTCATGGCATAATTTGACGGCCGAAGTCTTTGGATTTTGAGCTACTGCAGCTACTACAATCCGCTCCTGGCGTGGTGTAAATTTTTTTGGCCTTCCAGATCTGCTCTCACGCTGTAATTTTCCGAAGTTTATGTAATGTTTTATAATGTTTCGTACACTTGAATATGGCCTCTGTAATAGATCTCCAATTTCTCGATACGATTTTTGCTGTACGTAAAGATTTATTATAATCTTACGGACGTCTACCGGAATTTCAGAACCTCTGCCCATTTTGATTATTCTTTCAAGAAATACAATATCAACACTAACTTGAAATATTAGATAAAAATTAAAACGCAATAATTGAGCAGAGAGAAAAGAAATGGAGCAAAGAAAACTAAAGGATTACCGTTATTTGAGCAAAAACATTACACTCACACAACGTGTGCCAATACTTTTTTGAGGAAAAATAATGAATTTTTTTAGTTTTTATAACATTACACCTGGAAAAAAGTGAAATATGAAATATGTTATGTTTTAATTATATAATAAAATGTTCCTTTTTAAAAATGGTATACTAATTATTTTTGTAAGCAGTGGAAAAAAAGTTATTAGCAAATAAACTTTGAAAATTGAGCTGTGCCAATACTTTTTTGATTCACTGTATATATATATATATATATATATATATATATATATATATATATATATATATATAATATATATATATATATATATATATATATATATATATATATATATATATATATATATATATATATATATATATATATATATATATATATATATATATATATATATATATATATATATATATATATATATATATATATATATATATATATATATATATATATATATATACATATATATATATATATATATATATATATATATATATATATACTCGTATATATCTTGCAGCAAACAAGATGATGTAAACGTCTGCCTGTCCAAAGATTTCTTAGCGAAATTATTCAATACTTCTTATACAAAATCAAATTTTAACTTGTGTTAGAATTGTTAAGGGTAAATTTAAATATATCTATGATTCTAAGAAACTCAAAAATATTTCTATTGTATTGATCTCATGTTCAACGTCCCTGTGCTTTATTTCTCTGTATTCTCTGGTATAGCGGCCAAGCTATGGTGAAAATGTAAAATTTGCTACAGCTCAAGGTGAATTTTTTTACATTGTGGTCGCAAGAACAAATTTTTTTAACCAATAGTTGTCAAAATTGAAATTGTAGAAAAATGCGATCAAAAAAAATATGCAAACATTTGCTTTGATTTTTTGTTTTGATTTTGAGTAAATAGGAGTTTTTCAATTGTTATTTTTGATCCTTTTGAAACAGTTCTGAGTCTATTTAACTATAAGTATATTTTATATAAATTATGTACCACTTTAGGCATCTCTTATGTATACCTCCATTTCTCTCAATTTCGCTTATGTTTTACATTTCCGGAGGTACGAAATTCACCTTGCAGCCACTATGTAAGTAAATACAGCTGAAGCTAAAGATGGGAGTAGAATTTAGAGTGTCGTTTGTTGCGATCGTGGTTTTTGGCGTCAACCGTCGGTATGTTCGTTTTTTTGTTTTGCTTCTCTCCTTCTTTTCTTGCTTCCACTTGTCCGCTTTTCTAGTGAATGCGGCCAGTCAAAAACTTAAGCTGACGATTCTGAAGTAGATATGGCGCTGCCTCAGAATAGTAAAAATTCGAATTCGGTAACTGACCGACTTGACCGTTGGAGCGGTCAATGATGGAATAGCGGAAGAGGCCGAGGAAATGGAAAATACGGTTTTAAGAGAAAAGGGAAAAAAACATTTAAGGCAGTGGTAGGGAAAAAACGGTCTCTGTGCAGTTTAAAGTGTTTGGGAGTAAAGTTGTTTCCAATTTTTTGTTGCCGCGCGCGTTTAAATTTGCTTTTTTGATGTTTTTTGATTATTGGTTGATTGTGTGACTGTGCACGGAAGTTAGAAAAAAATAATATAAATTGAATTTGAGTGTTTTATTACAACTACATAATTCAATTAGGCTCATTTGAGAGAGAAAAATAATCTTACTTACATCCGTGTACTGAAAAGATTCAAATTACCACAAAGTCCGGCTTTTACTGTTTAGAAAGTATCAAATCAAAAGCAAAATTTAAAGATACTTGAGGCAAAATATAAGGAAATAAATAAGTGCAGCGTGTATAGAAAAAAGTCTAGTGCGGATATTCGTTGGTGCAGGTCTGATTCTGTGTGGATAGTCTCTCGTCACGTCGGTTGTTCCTGTTATTTGTTCTGATACATTATAGTTTTGATACCGGAGGAGAAAGGAGGCTGCCGCCCGCCCCCTAGAAACAAGGATAAAGCTAAGTATATCGTAGCTTACAATTTAAAATATTTAGTATATAGGTTATTTATTTAAGTGTATAAGGTAGAATGTTTAGTTATGTTTAAATTTATGTTAGGCTAAGGCGTCAATTATGGGGCGGGCTCGCTTGTCGTCGAGGAGAAGGATGCCCAGCTGAGAACCGGAAAAATGGTTAGTTGGATTTTTTTTTGTAGTGTTGCTCCACCCGATGCAATGTCGCGGGTTGAGGGCCACGACCATTGCGGTGAGCTAGCCGCGGCCACCACACTGCATCATACTAGTGGTGCGGTAACACGTTGTTTAAAAATTGAAAAGTAGTTTGTATTTGAAAGTGGTTTTATATATTGAAGAGTATTTTTATGTTTCATACGAAGTTATATTTATTTCACTCTTGACAATATAATGCAAAATAAAAATTATCTAAAAGTGTGCAAATTATGTTTATTATTATATTTTGAACAATATGCCAATAATAAAATATAAGTTTCAAACTTAAATCCAAAATATATTATAAAAATTGTATATATACTGTAGACTGATCATGCAAGTTATTTATTGCTACTTCTGGGCTTATATTTTAATTTCCAATCTCTTTAAGTGGGAAAAATATGTTTTTTAATTAAATTTAAATATGGAATAGCTTTTCGTTCCGGAACGATATGAGTTAAAGCAAAGTTGACAAATAATAGCACAAGTGGAACTACAGCATCTAGTTACAGTAATTATGTAGAATATTAATAATATACATAATAGAAAATATAAATGATAGGGTGTATATAATTTGCACACCTTTGACCCTTGTATAGGGTATGGAAGTTTAGAAACTTTTTTTATGTCCACTTGTAGGTAAATTCTTGATCAATTCAAAATTTCTGAGTTGCATAAATTTTGGAATGTGTCGCACATCAGGTGTAGCCTGTTTTTACATTACATACATACATTAACGTAAATTGGAAAATAATTTAAATTCTGTAGTAAGCAGCTGCGAAATGTTTCTGTTGATAATGCTTCTCTAACCCTCCCACATTCTTATATAATATCATATAAATAAATTGTTTACTTAGTATCCATGTCACGATGCCTATAAGGAACCCGTATTCAGAGTGACCAATGATGTGCTCATATAACTGGATGTAAAATCCGAAGTAATGTAAAAATTTGAAAAGGTTGCCACTCCGAACGCTTAAGAATCAACTGTTTTGAGAATAAAATACTTGGTTGCCTAAATGTTAGTCGCAAAGGAGAATTGCTCTTCTTGTTTTGGTTTTGACATTTCCTCTTTTTATTATTCGTAGCTTTAATAGTTATACAAAAATAGGTCATCTTGAAGAAGTTCAAGATTTTGAAGTATCACCAATAGAAAACCTAGATCTAACACAGTAAGGTGACGCCTTGCAAGCGCTTCAAGAAGATGGCCTAGAGTTTTCAAAGTTTTAGAAGCAGTTTTTTTCCAACTAAATAACAAGAATATTTTCCACTTCAAAAATATAAATAACCTGCCAAATGAAGTTAAACCATTTTTTTTGTGTGGTATATTTTTTAGAATAAAAAATTTAAATCGTCGCTTAAAAGTTAAAAAAGCGAAGCAGAGAGTTATGGGTTTAAAAAAAATTTTAAAAATAACTCTGTAATCTTTTTTTTATTTTATTATATTGTATTTATTTGTTTTCTATTTAAATTTAAAAACAATCAATACAAAGTAATTCTGTTTATGTTATATTATATTATGTGTATACTATAAATTAAAGTATTTTTGGGGTTTTCTGTACCAAACTTTATTTAACAATTTTTCATTACATTAAAATGTCAGTTAGATTTGAATTCCTAACAAGAACTGCTACTTAAAACTAAACTTAACTAGACAAAAGCTTCACTCCACGCTCTCTCGCTTCTTTCTCATCGCCCCTCGTCACTGCAGTCAGTGCATATTTGCATTAACACAAACATGGGCGATGCAATTGTTGTCTCGTTCCCAACACTGCTTTTCCAATGCTCAAGTTAAGCTTATCTGCCCATATGCAGAATTAAGCGAACGAGTCTTTTGATTTCGTGACACCCAATTTCGACATAACTCTTCCCCTTCTAAGTGAGGAGCGTCCTCGATATTCAATGACGTTGATGTGCAAACCTCATTGGTAGGTTATTTAACATTCAAACTTTTAATGCGTAACATCTTCTTCTGCATTAAGCTTGTGTTAAGCACACCATGCCAGCTTAACGATGAAACTTGCATTGTTGACAAAAACTCCAATAATAGACTAACCAACACATATGTCGCCGGAGGACTATATGGACGAGGTGGGCGGAAATGTTTAGGATCCGCAAGCCTCAACCCTGTATTAATTTTACTCAATTCTTATACCGTTTAAATGTCATTGTATCATTCTCTCTCTGTCCTTACAACCTTCTGATATACATTTTGAAGTGTCAGGTTAGTTTAGTGAGTTGTATTTGGTACAGAGAACAGAGAGAACGGCGTGCGCAGATCTTTAAATAAATAAAGTTTGATTATAAATATATTTTCAGTTTTTACATCTCTTTAACAACATATCTGGTATTTTAGGTATTTCTTTACATCAATTTTAGCTATTCTTACTTATATCTAAATGTTTCCCTTGAATTTCTTTCTAATCCATTATTGTCCCACACTATCTCTCCTCATAAATTTTAATTTATCTTGCTTATTCTAAATTCTACGTAGCTACTAATCCAATCAATTCCTACAATAACTTTTCCAGTTTCTTTTTGTTTATGTTAACATCTTTTTTTCTTATCTCCCATTTTTTATCAAATTAAAATACTCTGCTTTCTCTGCATGCTGATGTATGTATGTAAAAGTATACCTACATTACTTTATATATATTTATACGTACTTGTGTCTGACGTTCATTCATAAATAAGTAATGCGGACTCGTAGAGATTTACTCAACACGCTTATATTATATATAATTTTTATTTTGCAATACTGATTGATTCTTTTATTTCTAATTAGTTTCACCCAAGTTCTTACTTAAAGTTATCTATTCCTACTTTTTAATCCTATCACCGCCTTTTTTTCTAAAGTCTGTTTTTGCTAAACTACATTGGAAATATATATACTTGTTATCATACTTACTTATTATGCATGCACATATATTCATTCCAATATTTCCTCTTTGGACAGATTTTGGCCTCCTTCGTCCACAAACATACATGCACTCCATCTTCATACTATAAGCCAAGTTTTTACGGATGCACAATCATACGTGCACTACTAACATTTCCGGAATGCATGCGCTTTGCAAAATTCGTTGATCAATGCACTTTAGGTTTGCGCGAATGCAGAAAATAAATCTTCTATTCATAATCTTTTTCCTTCAGATGAATTTTGATACTGTGCTTTTTCTATTTTACTTTTTTTTCGTTACTAATTATTACCTTACTTAATATTTTTCAACCATTCTCTCTCTTCTCATTCTTGTTCTTACGGTATTTCGGCTGCAGTGTGCCTACTCACATTATGTAATATATTAACGACCTTAGTCAACATGGCTGAATTTCCCACTGGCCTTGACTTTAAAAACAGAACTGACGCTATTTTAGGCTTGTTAATAAATTGCTGATTCCAGATGCTCAACAAATGAGGAATATGAGTGACGAGTATAGTACACCACAAACACATGTTATTTAGTTGTGAGTTCGCAAATGGAATAGGTTACGTTATGTTATAGAGGTAGCCGGTCTACATACCAACTCACTCACACCACCGCAGAACAACGCACCTCGTGATTTACCATTTCGAAAGCCTAATAAAGAGAATTAATAGGGTATTTGCCTTAAGAGCCCGCTCTGCTTCGAGCCAGAGCCGGGCACCTACAGCAGAGATGTTTCACAGTCTTCTCCTCCTCCTCATTCCCACAGCCTCTGCAGTATTCATGAGAGAATACTTGCATCCTGAGAGCATGCCTGCCGAATAGCCAATGACCAGTTATACAAGCTACGATCTTAGAGATATTTTCTCTCGACAGGGCAACCAAGTCTCTAGATATATTCCTATTAAGTTCCGGCCACATTAGCCTAGTCGTTAATCAAGTGCCCTCGTGTGCCCAAGACCCTTTGGCCTCACGCACGACCGTTTCTTTCATCATCAGTTTACGGGTGGCAATTTGTATTCCAACCTCGCATCTGTCCGTGCATAAAGGAAGGTTGCTGCCCCGTCTGGCTAGCTCATCAGCCCTACAGTTCCCCTCAATATCTCTATGTCCGGGAACCCATAATAGTAGTACCCTGAAAACGGTGCTAAGATCATTTAGGGCTTCCCGGCAGTCCTGAGCAACCTTTGATTTCAGTGCCACCGAATTCATTGACAAGATGGCCGCCTGGCTATCCGAGTAGATATTTATAATATTTTTTGTTACGGCATGTCTATTTAAGTAGACGGCTACCTCCTTCATGCCTAGGACCTCTGCTTGATAAACACTGCAATGATTGGGGAGCCGGAAAGAAAGTTCCAGTCTCAGTTCTTGTGAGAAAACTCCTAAACCGACTCTATCGTCAATTTTGGATCCGCCAGTGTAGGGATTAACCCCCTTCTCCATTGCATTGGTGTTTGCCACTCTCTTCTAGATGGAATATATGTCTGGAAGTGCCTATCGAAGTTGAGATTAGGTATAGAGTGGTCAATGGGTTTGATAGAACTACTCCAGGTATGCGCAATAGTCGAGTGACCAATCTGTCGATCATGCCATAACGCCGCACATTTCAGCCTTAGTGTGGATGTGGCGGCCAATTGTTTCCCTACCAGCTCTAATGTAGGTAGGTTGAGTATTACTTCTAAAGCTTTAGTAGGCGTGGTCCTTAAAGCACAAGAGATGCATAAAAAAGCCGTTCTTTGGACCTTGCCAAGAAGCTTCAAATAGCTTTGTTTCTGAGTGGCTGACCACCATACCAGTATTCCATTTAGCAATATAGGTCTGACCACCGAATGCACAGTCAGTGCATAATTCGTGGGGATAGCCCCTACCTGATTCCGACCGCTTTTTTACATGTGTACAAAGCAATATTGGCCTTTCTGACTCTTTCTTCAATATTGGGTTTCCAGGTAAGTTTCCTATCTGGTACTAGTCCCAAATATCTAACTGTCTCCTTCATCGGAATTTCCACACCTTTATATTTTAGCGGGAGACATCAGGAGATCTATTTTTCTTAGAAAAGAGGATTCATTCCACTTTATCAGGGTTTAACCCCCTAAATCCCCTTCTTCCCGTCCAAGCAGTAAGCGGGACCATGCTAGAGCGCAAAATATCCATAAGGGTGTTTGGATATTTCCCTCTAATCACAACTGCCAAGTCTTCAGCATAGGCGACGACATGGCAACCCTCCCTCTCTAGGGCTAGCAGTAATGAATTTACCGCCCAATTCCAGAGCAGGGGGGAGAGGACTCCTCCCTGAGGAGTGCCTCTGCAGACCTGTCTGCTTAAGGTGTGGGAACCTAAGCTGCCAGTTACCTTTCTGCTGACGAGTATCGTCTCTATCAGCGCTACCTTATTAGGATCGACGCCCAGAGCTTCTAACGCTCCCGTAATGGCGTTCGCATTTATCTTGTTGAAAGCGCCTTCTACGTCAATGAACGCCGCTAGTGCGAAATCCTTCTGCTGGATGGCTTTTTCCACTATACCAATAAGTACGTGTAACGCCGTCTCTGTCGATTTGCCCTTCATTTATGCATGTTGTGCGGAGGAGATTCTACCAGTTGGTATAGCTTCCCGTAAGTGTGCATCCATCAATCTCTCCAGTGTTTTTAGGAGGTAAGACAAGAGACTGATTGGTCTGAAGTCTTTAGGATTTACATGTGAGGACCTGCCCGCTTTGTGTATGAAGGAAATCAAAGTTTCTCTCCATCTTAGCGGAATATAGCCCATGTTCAGACAGCTTGTAATTGCAGTCACAACCCAGGGCGTAATTGTGTCCCGTGATTGTTGCAATTCTGCTGGATAAATTCCATCCAGACCCGGAGATTAATATGGACCAAAGGTGTTAATGGCCCACTCAACTTTTTCGACTGTAACTATCGCATTCCCTATCTCAGACTGCCTGCCCCTAGGTGTCGAGTTATTACCCTCCACTGTGCTACTGCCTGGAAAAGGCGTATCTAAGAGAAGAGCCAAAGATTCCTCGTTGGTGTCACTCCACTCATCACTCGGACCTTTAAGGTAGACCAGGTTGTGTGGTGTCATCGCTAGGATTCTTCTTAGTCTAGCTGCTTCCGATGTTTCTTCCACATCCCTACAATAATTTTGCCAGTACTGTCGTTGGGCAGTTCTGGTTGCTTTCTTGTATATTTTTAGCTCAGCCTTGTAGACTTCTCAATCCGCGGGCAGACCCGAAGTTTTAGTCCTGTTAAATATCCGCCTATTGGACTTCCGGAGAAGGCTCCATTGACCACCAAGGTGGTTTGTTCTTGCCTCTTAGTTTTACAACCGGGCACCCGGCTGTTAGTGAACTATTCAGGGCCGTGGTTACCTGATTGATCAGCTCGTCTAATTCCACAGGGTCTGTGGGGTCAGACGGGGGATTTCTTAGCAGTAAGGCCCTGAGAGTCTTCCTATACTTCCCCCAGTCCGTTCTCCATATATTTATAAAAGTCTTAACTGGAGATACTGGGAAGTTGAGTTCGTATTCTATATATGGTCAGAGTAGGAATTTTTTTATTCAACACTCTCCATCTTTTTACATTGTTCGCGAAATTATCGAAGGTCAGGGTAATATCTAACACTTCCTTTCTATTTTGTGTTATAAAAGTCGGCTCTAAGCCTACATTTAGGACACTAAGCTTATTTTCTATAATGAAATATAAAACTGTCCTCTTGACCTCTTGCGTTAGTGTTCGAGCTTCCCCACAATGTGTTGTGAGCGTTTACGTCGCTGGAGACAACCAAGTTCCAGTTGGATGCGGCTGTCTCCATGACCAATGCCCGAACCTCCTTCGGTGGAGCGTCCTTGTCATGTGGCATATATGCAGAGGCTACACAGAGACTGCTATTTTGCAGCTCAATGCTTGCCGTCACCGTATCGCCATTACTTAACTGTGGGAGCAGGAAGATGTTATTGTTATCCTTTGCTAATATACCAGCACGAGGCTCTGAGCGGCTATCATCTTGAAGCCTCTCATCTTCAAACCGCAGATTTTCGTGCCGCATATCCACGGCTCTTGGATGAGGGCCACGTCAAAACCACCGGAACCCAGGCGGACCATCAAATTCGCGGAGGCGAGTTTACAATGGTGAAGGTTAATTTGGATCAGCTTCATAGGAATCTGTCCTTCTTACCTCCACCATCGTAACGTCCGCGTCCTCCTCTCCTTCGGTGTAGTCAAGGAGGTCGTCCTCCTCAAAGAGCTGCCCGACCCCGGTCAGCTGCTCTGAGTCAGTCTACTTTTGGCTGCTGGACAACACTTCTTCAGACTTCAAGACCTTGAAGGCCGCCTTCTTTTTGTAAAAGGCCTGCTTTGACGGACGGACGGGTTTAAACGACCCCCCTGGCCTACCCCAGCAACCTTCTTTGAGTTGCTGGGCCCCTGTACTGTCTGCTGCCGATAGATCCCCGGGGCAGCCCCACGCTCCCTGACCGCAGTCAGCGTTTGGGTTTTTACCACCTCCTCCGGGTTGCGTTCTTCAGCACCCCTCTGAAAGAGACGTGAGACCGGTTTTTCCAAGCCTCCCCGTCCCCTGCTACCAGCACTCGTGCTGGGACGAGCCCTAACGCTTAAGCCCCCTCTCGCTCCGGCTGCTATCTATCTATCTACCACCCTTGTATCAGCGGTAGACAGGATCGCCTCTGTCGGTTTTTTGGGAGGACCGCCCTATTTTGGTTTTGGATTTTTTGAAGTTTGTTTGAACATATGTGGTCCCACGAGTATCGGACAAGAGAGGTCCGCTCGCGCAGAGATCCGTGTGCGCGGGTAAGGCTAGATAGAACCGGAGGACGCCAAGTATCCGGAGCACTCCGTTTGAGACTGGACTATTTTTTGACCAGGATCCCCAGCCAGGCTGAGCATCGACACGGGTCGTATGACATCTTGCTCCAACCCAGAGTTTTTTTATAGAGGTTTGCTCCTCCACACCCTGTATCCGGGGAGGTGTTTATTGACTCCTCAGTCTAGATCCGTACTGTTCTGTTATAAATATCAGGGTTACCTCGGGCAGGATGTGACTCTTCGCCACGCACTATCGGTCTAGATGGAATAGAGGATAATGTTCGTAGAACTATAATCGCATGTTCCCATCCTGCGATAATTTACGCTTCAACGAAACTTAAGCTTCAATGAAACTTACGCTTCAACGAAACTGACGCTTCAACCCCTACTGTAAGAGAGATAGTCAGAGATAGAAATAAATAGAAGCTAATGTATAAGCAATTTGGATGTGTACATATATTAATTATAGTTCATCTCAACGTATGAGGTGTCTGAGATATTAGTAATTTTCTATTTTTATTTTGTGTGAAGATTTGTTTGATTAAGATTACATAATATTTTTGGTAACAGGTTGTGTGAAATAGGATTAGTGTTAGTATTTTCTATTAACAATTTTGTTCGAGAGTTAAGTGGCATTAAGTTTCTTTGAGAAATAATTGTAATGTTTGCAAGTGACGTTTTAGTATTTTAGTTTAAATTTGTATTATTAACAACTTTTGTTGTATTCATAAAACTGCTTTTTGCAGGAGAATTTGTTTGTTGAGTTGCTTTCAGGTTCCGTTCGAGACGAGACGTCTAATTGCTACGAGTGATAATCGTGATTTCAAATTTTTATAATAAGTATTGAATAACTTCGCTAATAAATCATTGGACAGGTAAAATTTCACATCATATCATATGCTTGAAGATATATATATATATATATATATATATATATATATATATATATATATATATATATATTTATATATACATATATATATATACATATAAATATATATATATATATATATATACATATATATAAAATGAATATATATATATATAAAGTGAATCATATACATAATGTGATACTACCGAAATTCCTTCTGTTATTCATGTGTGATAAGCAAACCATCATTTTTTTTGTATATCTACAAATGCATTCGTAGCCAAATTCATATAAGAAAACACGGTAAAACATTTTTAATTAGTTGAAAATATATATATTATTATCATAACTTTTTCATTATAGGTGTTGGTGCTAATAAATCTTCAGATACGGTGGCTGGGAAAGACGCAA
Organism: Clusia tigrina; assembly: GCA_920105625.2. Taxonomy (NCBI): domain Eukaryota; kingdom Metazoa; phylum Arthropoda; class Insecta; order Diptera; family Clusiidae; genus Clusia; species Clusia tigrina. The sequence continues at coordinate 354,577,534 of OV050030.1, read as the reverse complement.
AAGCAGAAAATTATTCTTTGCGCCAAAACAATTTTCAAATTCTAACGAATGCCAATGTTAAAATTAAATGAAGTTGGGCATGGATCAGAAAAAGGTGGGTCCACACAAAATCGTGGTCAATCCACAAAATCGCTGAAATATGGGAGACATTCGATTCTCTATCATTGATTAATATAAACTAGTAGAACCCAGCCGCCGAAATTCGACCGCACTCTAGGGAAATTCTAAAATTTGGGGTAAGGTATTTGGTTTAGATCGAGAATAGTTGGCCACCCAATTAAACGACAGAACAAAATTATTACAACTGCCTAATTCATTCGCTAAAATAGGCTTCAAATTCGCATTACATTTAACATTTGCCGCTTCACACATTCTGTATCCACATCATAAAAATACAACTGTGCATAACACGGCTGACGACCATATTCAGAAGTTAACGCACCAGCATGATGATGAAATATGTCATGTGTTTTAAAATGATAAACGCCATGCAAAGTTGTATCAGACAAGTTGGCCTCAGAACTAACCATTGCAAATGAAGAATAATAAGAACGAAAATTTTAAATTAAAATTTGGAACTTAGGATTATTTTTGTGTCATCTGAATTAAAGCCGACGAAAAGATTTTGAACGAATACATTTTGAGTAAGTGGTGATAAGTGAACTTTACCTTTATAACAAAATAATGTAAATATCTCATTGTTACCTGATGTAATCTCTGAACAGAAATATAAGGCACCGAAAAATAAATAATGTAATGATAAATCACCCCAATTAAATGAATCGAAATTTTGCGGAACTAATTGAACGCCATCTTATTGGAATCAATTAAGGTTAGGTTAGGTTAAACTGGCTGGCTGTTAAGGCTACACATAGACCTGCAAGGTCCTTTGCGGTGTCAGATGGATACCCCTTTAAGAGTTGTAGTATAAATCGTTAAGCAGAGAGACGCTCATAGGAAATTTTAAGAGCGACACTGTCCCTAATGGTGCTATCTCTTCTAGTCCTTCAAACCAAGGGGCTCACAGATGTGTTAGGCGCGTTTTTGATATTGCGGGGCATAGTAATAGTAGATGCTCCAAAGTGTCCCTTGTGCCCTGCTCCCCACATTTTCTGCATTAATTGTTGTTTGTGAGCCCCATCATTTTAGCGTGTACCGCCGTTAAACAATGACTTGTCAGTATTCCTACTACCATTCTGCAGTCCTTCATCGGAAGTGCCAGTAACGAATTGGTCTGAGTGCGTTACGGGTTGCACATGTGCTTTGCGATTTTATATATGACAGTACTCCATCTTTCTTCCACCTATCGCATCATGTCATCTTCAATACGGCTATTGAACATTTTTAATGGCATCAGTACGTTACTTATTTACTCATTTGGTTGTAAGATTCGGCTTTTAGCAATGGCATCCGCACTCTTGTTTCCTTCTGTGTTCCTACGTCCTTGCACCCAATATATATGTAGCTTCCGGTCGGTGCCTATAAGGAACCCGTATTCAGAGTGACCAATGATGTGCTCATATAACTGGATGTAAAATCCGAAGTATTGAAAAACTTGTAAAGGTTGCCACTCCGAACGCTTAAGAATCCACTGTTTTGAGAATAAAATACTTCGTTGCCTAAATGTTAGTCGCAAAGGAGAATTGCTCTTCTTGTTTGGTTTTGACATTTCCTCATTTTATTATTCGTAGCTTTAATAGTTGTCCAAAAATAGGTCATCTTGAAGAAGTTCAAGATTTTGAAGTATCACCAATAGAAAACCTAGATCTAACACAGTACGGTGACGCCTTGCAAGCGCTTCAAGAAGATGGCCTAGAGTTTTCAAAGTTTTAGAAGCAGTTTTTTTCCAACTAAATAACAAGGATATTTTCCACTTCAAAAATATAAATAACCTGCCAAATGAAGTTAAACCATTTTTTTGTGTGGTATATTTTTTAGAATAAAAAATTTAAATCGTCGCTTAAAAGTTAAAAAAGCGAAGCAGAGAGTTATGGGTTTAAAAAAAATGTTAAAAATAACTCTGTAATCTTTTTTTTATTTTATTATATTGTATTTATTTGTTTTCTATTTAAATTTAAAAACAATCAATACAAAGTAATTCTGTTTATGTTATATTATATTATGTGTATACTATAAATTAAAGTATTTTTGGGGTTTTCTGTACCAAACTTTATTTAACAATTTTTGATTACATTAAAATATCAGTTAGATTTGAATTCCTAACAAGAACTGCTACTTAAAACTAAACTTAACTAGACAAAAGCTTCACTCCACGCTCTCTCGCTTCTTTCTCATCGCCCCTCGTCACTGCAGTCAGTGCATATTTGCATTAGCACAAACATGGGCGATGCAATTGTTGTCTCGTTCCCAACACTGCTTTTCCAATGCACAAGTTAAGCTTATCTGCCCATATGCAGAATTAAGCGAACGAGTCTTTTGATTTCGTGACACCCAATTTCGGCATAACTCTTCCCCTTCTAAGTGAGGAGCGTCCTCGATATTCAATGACGCACACCGCGTGATAAGCCAGTGCTCTCGTTGCCATTTGTAATATAGATAAGCCAACATGTTATGGAGCAGCGTTTCATAGATTATCGCAGAGAAGTCGCCGTTGCCTTATTATGAGTTGTTGGCTCTTTTGCGAATGAGCGGCGAAGAATTATGAATTAAGTTAGTATTATTATAATAATACAAAATTCGTCCTAAAAGTTATTCCTTCAAAAATAAGAATAGCATATTATTCCAAAACCAAAAAAAAAGAATGGAAGATAATTCTTATTATAATGTAACAATTTTTTATTATTGTTAATTGCATTAACAGTTGATGTGCAAACCTCATTGGTGGGTTATTTAACATGCAAACTTTTAATGCGTAACATCTTCTTCTGCATTAAGCTTGTGTTAAGCACACCATGCCAGCTTAACGATGAAACTTGCATTGTTGACAAAAACTCCAATAATATACTACACCAGCGAAGGCATTGCACTGGATTGAAATATGATATCAAGTATTGCACTTAATGAAGAACTCAAGTCAAAGCCAGCTTGCAAATTTGTCAATAATGCACATTTCATGGCTATGCATTAAATTCAATAATATCTAAACATATGTATAGACAAATTATATACAATGTATGTATAGAGAAAGATAAATAAAAACCCACGGTTGGCACAGCCAAAAGTCCCTCAATCAGTAAGATTTAATTGCGAGTCTTTTCATTTTAACTAAGCATTGATTGATTCTCCTTCTCCGACACCAAGGTTTATGTGCCTATTGTCAAACCCACCATCAACTCGGTACAAGCACCGCTGTTGACATTAGGTCTATCTTTAACGACACCAAGGTTTACGTGCCTGTTGTCAACGCTATCATCAACTCGGTACAAGAACCGTTGTTGGATTCAGTTGTTGAATTTAGTTTAATATTTAGGTGACCCCGACGTTTGCAACCTTCTGGGTATCAGAAGGAAAGGATAACTGGTTCAAGTGCCAAATATTCATCATCCACTGATCATTGAAACATCCTTCAGTAGGCAGCAAACAGCTACCAACGAAGTATCCACATACAACAATCAAGTCCTAAGCTAGTAACATACAGAAGACATCAGACGTTATATACTGGCTTATCATCAAGCTATCAAGTGTCCTGTAACCAGGAGATGACAACAATCAAGTCAGCATTAGCCGGTAACCAGCAGACGACAACAACGAATCCTGCACATAGCATTCAAAAACACGATACGTCATCATCATGGGAATGGATGAATTGTCATTGAGGCAAGATGAACTTGCACTGGCTTTACAAAAAGCTATAGCCAACTACCAGAAGACGCCACAAGATCGCAGAACAATAGATGTTATAACAGCAAAAGCCAAGGAGCTGGATGAATTGTGGGTACAGTTTGGCAAACTCGACAATACCATCCGCGACCAACATGGCAAGGAAGTCGACCACCCGTATTTTCTGAGGGATATACACACTGCCATCCGCACGAAATATCGAGAAGCATGGGATGAGATGGACAGAGCGGTACAGGCCATCAACCTCAAAGGCTGCACCAGAGGTACTCATGATAGTACGGTTGCCGCAGCCAGCCACTAGACAAAGCCAATCAAGCACCGTGATAGCGGCCACCAGAAGTCCGTCAAGTCAGCCATGCTCACTAACAGCTAGCAAACTACTTAGCCAAGTGCTTAATAGTGCGACACAACAGATATCGCACTATTATGCAATGCAGGCGAAGACAGTAGAAACGCATTGGAAATCTGCCCAGGACCTGAACCAAAGGATTTGGTTATCTGATGAGCCTAGCTCATATGACTACGAGGGTTTTGCCCAGATTGAGCAAGCAATCACTGCACAGATCTTGCAGCTTCAAGATATGGCACGAGAATCAGCGGCAGCAATTATTCAAGCCTCTCCAACAGCAATCAACAGGCAAACAGCCAATATGACGACATCAGGTCTGAAACTAACCAAGGTTGAACTACCAAAATTTGATGGCAGCTACCACAAGTGGAGGCAGTTGCACGATCTATTTATGAAGTTGGTCGACAAACAACCAATTCCAGCTTGCCAAAAGATGAGGTCCAGTTTATCCGGTCAGGCGGAAGGACTATTTCGGCACTTCACAGTATCGGCAAACAATTTCGAGGCCGCATGGGCGGTGGTCAAGGATCGATATGAAAACCCTCGGCTGCTGATAAACGCAACGTTAAACAGACTGCTCTCCCAACTGACAATCAACAACGATTATGCATCAATGATTAAGTTCCTCCTCGACACTACCAAGGAGTGCATCATGACTCTACTGAAGGTCTTGGAATGAGCACCGACAGCTGGGACCCCATTCTACTCTACATATTAACCCAAAACCTACACAAAACCACTCACGCATTATGGGATCAATCCTTACAACAACCGAAGGAGATACCATCTGTAAACGAATTCCTGAAATTCCTTGAACTTAGATTCAAGTCATTGGGAGCTTTAGGAGAAAGACTCAACAATGAAGACTATCCAGGAAGATGTGTTCACTATTCTTTTGCGTTTCCGTCTCCCACGGTTTGTCTTTACTGCTGACATTGAAAGATGTATCGACAAGTACAAGTGGATAAAGACGATCAAAGTACCAACTTATCTGGTGGAGAGAGGATCCCTCACATCCCATGAAGTGTTATCACGACCGTCACCTACGACAAAGTCAGCACCGTATTTGCCTATCCGCACACTTCAGGCTCTGGCTGATGATCAAGCCAACAAATACCAACTAGGAGCAGAAGTCGTAAAATCCATTTTTATGTCGATGATGTTTTGAGCGGCATGTGAATTACTTTAAGGTAAAGGTCGTTGAAGTAGAATCCGGTAGCATAACAAAGCGTTAGGCCTTAACAGATATTTCCGTATTCCAGTTACGACCACAGCAAAAGTATTTCTTCAACAACTATGGAAACTTTAAATAGACTGGGATACAGAACTCCCAGCACCACTTCACAAAACATGGCTAACCTTCAAAAAGGACTTGCAGCAGTTAGAAATCATCAGCGTGCACGCCATGTCGTCGGTCTGTCGAGTGACACCAGCTAAATTGATAGATAACCTTTATAACTTTTTGGCTATATGGACCTAAGTTCCTGCCGCTTACCCCAATGTCAACAGATCCAAATGACCTAACAGCGTTAACTCCGGGACACTTCTTTATAGGCGAACCGGTCACTTCACAGATAGATAGGAACATGTCAAATCCAACTAGTTTGTAGGGATACCTTGGATTCTGACATGTTCCTATCTATCTGTGAAGTTAACAAACTAGTTTGTAGGGATACCTTGGTACTATCGAACAGTTGTTTCTTACTTCTAAGAACGCAAAGTTTGACTGTTGTTATTATGGAACCTCAAGTAGACCCTATAGAACTAAAAGGTTATCTGCAAGAGTCTGGATCCACAGTGAAAACTGTTTTAAATAATAAGAATAGTGACAAAGTTTCGCAACCACTTTTTTACTCTAAAATCAAATGAATCCCATTCCATCTACAACCTACGATATTTAATGCATTGTAGAATAACCGTCGAGGAGCTCACAAATATAAAGGGCCAATACAATGCACAAATTGTCGGGAGTATGGCACTCAAAATCTTACTGCACCATACGCAATGTAGGCGTTGCGTGTGTTGACTTCCATCCATAAACCGAATGCAAGCTGAACAGAAATGAGACAGAATCAAAAAAATGCGGCAATTGTGGGGATAATCACACTGCCAATTAGAGAGGTTACCCGATATATACTCAATTAAAAACCAATATGAATAAAACTGCTTAAACAGTTCGTACTTAAAAATATAGTGCTGCACCTAACTACACAAACCATATTGGAACCAGCTCAGAGAAGATCTCTTCATCCACTAGCTATGTGCATGAACTAAACACCTGCATTTCAAGTAATTCGAGTAACTCTATGCAACCTCAAAACTTACAAACATTAACTTGTCCCACTACATCACTAGCTTCATGTCGTCGATGCAATCCATGATTCAAGAACTTGTACATAACCAGAACTTGCTTATGAAAACTCTATTTTCTTAAAAATAAATGTTGTAAAAATATGTCATTGGAATGATTATGGTATTAACCAACACAAAATTAAAATAAAACATTTTCTAGACAGTAACAGCATAGACATCATGCTTATCTCGGAAACTCATTTCAACTGCAAAGTATAAGTTCTAAGAACTACGGGTTTTACTCAACAAACCATGCACAAGGTAAAGGGCATGGGGGTACGGGAATACTTATTAAGGGTGGATTAAAGCATTACTTTCTGGAATCCTATGCCCAATAAAACATCCAATCTACTTCCATCTCCTTACAGTGTTGGGGTGAGAGATTAGTAATTTCATCAGTTTATTGTTCACCTAGGTTTTCTATTCCTACAACCGATTTTGCAACTTTCTTTAAATCGCTCGGTAACAAATTTCTCTCAGCCGGTGACTTCAAATCTGAGCACACCTACTGGGGTTCACCGTTAATTAACCTTAAAGGCAAACAATTATTTAATGAACTGATAGACTCTCAAAATAGTCCGGTCTTTATATTATAATTGCCCACAAAACACAGAAAAATTCCCTTCTTATTTACTTTGGCATAAGCAAATTTATAGAAAGGTCTTTTTTGGAAACTGAGTCCTGTTTCGAATTATCATCTGACCACTCCCCAGTAGTAATATATTAAAAATAAACAGAATTCATTGGAAAAACAATATAATTGACCTCCAAGAAAATGAACTGGCTCCAATATCAAAAATATATTAGTACCCATGTGTGCGTTAATACAAAACTCAAAACTCAAGAGTAAAGAGGATATTGAATCGGCGACGTAGGCTCTGGGATCAATAATAAATGCAGCTGCTAATAGTCCCACGGCCGAACAAAGCTCAACTAAATCCAATACGACACACACTACATCGCACCACGTAGAATGTGTCGTTAAAGAAAAGAGGAGATTAAGGAATGAGTAGCAAAAATGCAGATCGCCAACACTAAAGGTGAAACTAAAATCAGTCCTAAATCAGCTGAAAGGCACTCTTCGCGGGAAAAGGAAGAAAGCCTAAATAAATACCTGGAAGCTTTGGCTCCCCTCAAAGACAATAACTACTCTCTCCAGAGAGCCACAAAAATGGTTAAACCAGTGATGGGTAGTGAATCGCTTCAAAGGCAAAGTGATGGTACTTGGGCAAAAACAGATGAAGAAAAGGGCAATTCATCGCAAATAGCTCTGATGCATCTAACACATATTTTTAATGCAATACTCTGGGCCACTTTCATTAAACATCGAAAACATCCGAAATAATAATGATACCAAAACCAGGAAAAGACCCTACTCAAGTATCTTCATATCGGCCCATAAGTCTCCTGCCAACCCTCTCTAAGTTGCTCGAGCGGTTATTGCTGGGAAAACTAACATCAAAGCTCAATTCAATTATTCCTCATTAGAAATCAGACGAGCAAGTGCACCGCGTTGTTTCTGAAATCAGACGAGCATTTGAACAAAGGATGTACTGCTCAGGAATATTCCTCGATGTCGCACAGACCTTTCACAAGGTCTGGGACGAAGGAGTTATCTATAAAATGAGAAAGTTTCTGCCGAGCAATTTGCTCAGACTTCTAGAGTCATATTTAACAAATAGGAAATTCAGAGAGTGAAATTATGGAGGGCCACAAGGTAGTGCGCTTGGCCCTATGCTATACACTTTGAATACTTCTGATTTGCCAACTGATAAACACCTCGTTACATCGAATTTTACGGATTACACAGCTATTCTGAGAACTCACCAAAATCCACGGATAGCTTCGCGGTATTTAGAAGAACATTTAAAGAAAATAGGGTGATGGCTAGCCGATTGGCGCATCCAGGTAAACGAGCAAAAAAGTGTGCATGTGAGTTTTACCCTTAATTCCCGATCTTGTCCGGCAGTCTCCTTAAATTGCAATGGGATCCCACAAGCATCAGGAGTCAAATACTTAGGAGTGCACCTTACACATATTTCAATCGACGGCTCACTTGGAGAAAGCATATAGAAGCGAAGAAAATCCAAATGAAACTCAGGGCTAGTTCCTTATACTGGCTTATCCACAAAAAAAAAAAAAACTAAGACTGCAATATAAAGTGCTTATATACAAGGCTTTATTCAGATATGGGGCAATACTAGTGCATCAAATTTACAAATAATTCAAAAGGCTCAATCGAAAATTCTGCGAACGATCAGCGGCGCTCCATGGTTCGTCAGAAACGAAAATATTCACCGCGACCGGAAAGAGAATCACCGGTTGAAAGAGAACTCGTAGACGTAACAAGGAAATGTAAGATCAAACTTAAGTGTCATCCAAATCAACTAGCAAGGAATCTGGTTCAAGGGATGCAGATGAAAAGCGTTCTTCAACAAACTTATCGAGTTAAAAGTGTAAAGCTAATTAAAAAATATTAAGAACTGCTCAAGTGTACGTAAGCATATTCTGCGCATCTTGCAGTGCGCGATTGCAGCGTGAAACACTGTGGTAATCTTCTCCAGCTGCGTAGTGGATAGATTGCAAAGTAAACAAAAACAAAAACAAATTAATTTAGTGTGCTGAAACAAAAATAATACTTTTGGCCGGCTGAATCAGCTGAATATAGGAGACAATTTTTTTTAATCGTAATTTGTCCTGCTAATATAATGGAAAATAGAGTTGCCAAAAAACTTTTCAAATCAAAATTAAATAGAAAAATTAAAAAAATAAAAAACCCGAAAATTTCGAAATGTCTGTAGGCTACTCCCCACCAAATAGGGCGGCCAAATACAGGAACTCTCACACCAACAAAAAACTCCTCAGCAGCAACAGCAACAAACATCGGGTCTCCCACAGCAGCAAATGCCCCAAGAGCAGCAACCGCCGAATTTGAAGCTGCAACGACAACAACGACAACTGGGAATAGAACAATCGATGCCGAAACAGATACAACATTCATAAATATACATATGCATATACATAGTCATACATATATACAAATATAAACATATACATGTATATATATATATATATATATATATATATATATATATATATATATATTTATATATATATATATATATATATATATATATATATATATATATATATATATATTTATATATTTATTTATTTAAAAGGATTAATCACAATAATAAATTATTATAACTAATTTAAGAGGAAGAGTCATATCTACCAGGGCCTTCAACTCGATTTTAATATATTATTTTACATATTTACTTATTTAGGTATTTAAATATAATTTTGGATGTGGCATTATTTTAAGAATTTATTAATCTTTGTTATGTTATTCTTTGATGTATCTTTTATAGAATCACTTGGAATCTGGTTATGGAATATATTTTTACGGGTGTTTTGGAAGTTGGGGCAGTGATTTAGCAGGTGTAACGAGGATATTGATTCCCCACAGAATTGACAGTTAGGTAACGGTTCCCCACGTAGCAAATGCTCATTTGAGCATTTGGTGTGTCCGATGCGGAGTCGTACAAAGTTTTTTGTTTGTTGGCGAGAGCAAGTTACAGGATAATATGGTTTCATTCCATCTGTGTTCAAGGTGGTGTAAAAGTGTTTATATTTTTTCCAAGTGCAATAGTTCGTGGCAACATGGAGAGATATTATATGTCGCAGTAGGTCTTTAGTTTCTGTGACTTGGAAGACGTAGTTTGGAGCCGTAATTGACTCTGCAGCAGCTATATCTGCAAGTTCGTTACCTGGTATCCCCGAATGTCCTGGGACCCACATAATTTTTATTTTCTTGGAGTATTTAATACACGAGTTACGGATATTATTTATGGTCCTGCTGCAATCATTATTGAAGTTTCGAATGGCTTCAATAGTCAATTTGCTGTCTGTACATATGAGGAAGTTTCCTTTATGTTTGTGAGTAAATTCGATGGCACATTTAACAGCAAAAGCTTCGGCAGTAAATACAGAGCTAAAAGGAGGAAGACATCCTGACGTAATTAAATTTCCGTTGTGGTGGACTACAGCAAAAGATGTGCCAAGAGTTCCTTTTGATCCGTCTGTATAGAGTAGGCTCCATTTTTTGTTTATATATTCACTTGCCGTTTCTGTAAAAAGTTGTCTATAAACTTTGGGATCGGTAACTGTTTTTGGATATTGCAGTAAATTCAATGCAAATTCCAAAATCTTTTATATTCCAAGGTGGTTCACTTTATCGCTTAGTTTGACAGACTTTTATATCCCAGTCAAGGTTTTTGGAGAGTTGGACACATCTACGAATTATGGATTTAATTTTATATTGTCGTTTGTGCTTGACAACCTCCATTATGTCTTTGTGCGGTACTCTGTTGTTAGTAATGAAGAGTTTAGGGATGAGTTTTGATGTTGACAACGATAATTGCTGTAGAATAGATGGTAGCCCAGCTTCAGCGAATATATTTTTTAAAGGTGACGTTGGAAAGGCGCTGATGCTCCTGCGGACAGCTGTGTTGTAAGGAGCTTCCAAAGATTTTAGGTTTTTTTGAGAACACCATCCATAAATTGGCAATGCTTAATCTCTTTTGAAAGTATGAGAGCTCTGGTGATGTTAATTAATGTCGAAATGTGTATTAAACTGTGTTTAGATGTTAGGTATTTAATAATGTTGAGGCTGGTAGCTAGACTTTTTCTTAACTGTAAACAATGTCCTTAAAGTTAAAATTATAATAAAAAATAACACCAAGAATTCTCAGCTGTTTTACAAGTTCAATATTTACATTATCATATTTAAGGCTAAAACAATTACATTTGGGTTTCTTACATATATGTAGTATTTTACATTTACTAACAGATAGTTTGGTGCCAGAGAAGTTGCCGCAATTTGTAATTTCATTAAGTATTTTTGTGAAAGTAGATTTGATAGTATCGAGATCTTTTGTTTTAGAAAATATAATGGCGTCGCACAGTGGGTTCGATTTCCCCAAAATGGAGATTAATTCAACGAAGGGTCTAATTGATTAGGTAGTATTTTTTTTTGGATTAGTTATACATAAGTTATAAAAAAAAAACAAAAATATTGTATACTTTTGAAGAAAACTTTTTTTATTTATTTAATTTAACTAATATTATATTAAAGAATTTGCATTAATATTTCTCAAATCAAGCAACTGGAGAGCCTTACGACATCCGATTTTGATGAAATTTGCTATGAGTGTTGTACCTTACACCACCAAGTGAAAATGACAATTTTGGAACTTTAACCCATTTTGACTCACACTTGTCTAGTCATTAAATCATTTTGTTGATGTTATTCTTGGTTTTTATACTGTTTTCCTATATTATTCGAGAAATGAAAATTATATTTGTAGCCTTTTATCGAAAAAGTAGCAAAAATATATACATTTTATTTTGTAAAGTGTTTCTAACCTGCTTTTTTAGAATATATGTCCAAACTCTTCAGATTCCCATCCATCGACACCGTCAGCCTCATCATCGTCATCTGTATAATAAGCGATTTCTGTTTCTGTCGGCAAAATTGACGGCGAAATTAATAGCTCCACTGCTGATTTTGGGAGGTGTTTTATTTTATTTTTATTTAACTTGATTTTTCCGGAAATAATTGGATCTGAGGTTAATAGAAACCTATTTAGTATATCCCGATTCGATTCCTCCCGGCTACATTTACGCGAAAAGTTTTCTCTGTAGTTTTTAAAATCCTTATTTCGAGCTTCTTGTGCTTCTTCTGACAGTTGGCCAATCGGTAATAAAGCGTGCGAAATGATTTCTGGACCATGTATTAAAAACTTATGCAGAGTAGGAGGCATGTTAAACCACGGATATTCTCTACAAAAAGTCGAGCTGTATTATATGAAAATTGCCTGAATTTTGCAACATCGATTTCATGACCAGAAGATACAACAATTAAAATTGTGTGCATCTTTTCAATTAGTTCAAAATCAATTTTCGTTATATCTGCTGATATACTAGCGTTTTCAAAAAATCTTCTAGCCGTGTTGCCATCATTCGAATTGCCGAAGCCGGGTTTTGGTTGGTCTATAATAAGACCAGTTTTATTTCTAAATTCTGTCTCTTGTTTTCAGCAACTATTGTTTTATCGGAATCAGTTCTAGCTTGCCATTTTTTTATTGGTAATTTATACGACACGTGTAAAAGACATTCATAAAAACGAATCCAACCATGTAATATAGATAGACCAAAATCCAACGTATCTGTTTTTACCTCCTTGGCGATCATTTTTTCCACATTATTAAAATCTTTACTGTATGACCCACATAAATAACACCTCTGGGTTGATTTTGTGTCTGTGAGTGCATTGCAAACTTTTCCATCTACCATTACTAACATAAGCTTATGAGCTACGCTTACAGATCTGTCTTCTGTGAATACTAGAGAATTTTCAAGGTCATTTATCTCTTCATCCACCCTTTTTTTTCTTGTGTGGAGACACTCAAACATTCTTTAACAAATTCAATTTTTAATGGCCTACAAAATCTTGTTGATGATGGGCGAGGATTTTGCCAGATAACTTTTTTTTGACACACCATTCTAAGTGGAACAATGCACGTTATGAAAACCGCTGCGTCACTTGCACCATGACCATGGAAAGCTTGTTTGTATGAGCTGTGTCCGGAGCTTCCATCAAATCCCCACTTTGTGTATAAGATAATTTTTGACAATTCGTAATCACATAAGGTGGCAATAACATCTTTTTGCAGTAAAACTAAACGCTCAACAGTGTGATTAAGAAGAGCTTGCAGACTTATTTGAGCTGTTGTTTCGGTTACTCGTATTGCGTCTTCCATTGGGTAACAATCTTTTTTCGCTTGTTGGACGATTGTGTAAGAAGGAAACATTTTTAAAATTTGCTATTTTTTTGTTTAGCTCTTTTTAAAATTTTTTTTTATTGTTTCTAAATTTAATAATTTTATTTTTTGCGTATTTAGTAATTTTACTAGTTTTTTTTCTGCAGGGCCTTTAACTTTTTTTAAATGCCCTAGCACTATTTCATATTTATCTTATGGCAACACTGCTACCAACAAACAAAAAAATTGTAGTATAACAATAACAACAATAACAATCATAACAACGAAAACGAGAACAAAACAAATTAAAGACAACAAGAACCGCTTTTTTATGAGTGGCTATTTTTTTAATTTATTAAATATATTTAATTGCCGCAAAAACGCGCAACATTTTATTTATAAATATGAAAGCTTACATACTACAGTTTAATACACAATATACACTTTTACCCAATTTTACCCTATTCCCATTTAAAACTCCACATATATTTTAAAAATAGCCCAAATTTAAGCATATTTAAAAAAAAAAATTAAAAATATTTCTACATATTTTTTTGAAAATTTTTTTTATTTTTATTTACGTTAAAATACCTGACGTTGAAGATTCCATAATAAAAGTATCACTTTTGACTGTTAAAAATTAAAATATTTAGCTTTAAAGTATGACAAATTTCAATTTTCACAACTATTAGAAAAAAACTTAAAAATTTCTTAACTTTAAGGCTACGTAGCAAGAAAAGTAAAAAACATATGACATTGAAATTTTCGGTAGTGATGTAGAATTTAGTACTCTTTAATCGAGTAATAAGTATTTTTTAAAAAACTTCATTTTCATTATTCAATTAATCGCCATTTTTTGCGATTTCAACCCAATGTGCGTCGTCTGCGTAAATTGTGTGTTTTTGTATCTATCGATTAATTTACTGAATTGGTCGAATGCAATAATAAATAGAAAAACCGATAGGGGGGAACCCTGCGGAATGCCATTGACGAGGGGGTATGTATTTGATAGTTCTGTATTAACTCTAACTCTTATTTTTCGGTTTGATAAGAAAGCTCTGACGATATAAAAATTTTTTTTCCTATACCCCAAGTCGCCAGTTGTTGAAGGACAACATGTATTCCTATGCGGTCAAATGCTCTATGAAAATCAGTAGCTAAAACGGTAACATGGTTTTTGGTGGAAAGTGAAGTTGTAACGTAATGTTGAAAGTGAAGGAGTGCATCAATTGTGCTTTGTTTTCGCTTGAAAGCTACTTGGTTATGACTCGTTAAATTCTTTTTTGATATAAACCACATTATTCTATTAGCTATTATTCTCTCGAGTATTTTTCCGGTGCAAGATAATAGGGATATAGGTCTGAAACCATTAAACTCATACTTGCTTTTATTGGGTTCTGGGATGGGAACAACCTCAGCTGTTCGCCAATTTTGGGGGTAAATGCCTTGTTCAAGGATATTATTGTATAAATTTATGATTGTAATTTTTGCGTGTTTGGGTAGGTGTTTCAACATTTGGTACGATATACGGTCAAAACCACGAGTTTTGCTCTTAGCATTGGATAGGGCGGACTCGAATTCTACTATGGTTATATTTGATTCTATTTGTCTGGCTGAGGTAGATAATTTGAAGTGCTGTGTTTTTTTCAATTGTAAAGTGTGGGTGAAAGTTATGGTTCTGCGAGAGATTAGACCATGTGGCGAAGAAATTAGCTATTTTTGTGGATTTGGATAATAGGTTCGCACCATTTTTTATTGTTTTAATTTTTTCAAGGTGCTTGCCTCCTACAAGGCCCCTAATGTTGGACCAGATTTTTTTGGGGCTGGTTTGCGAGTTTATATTTTCCGTGAGTTTTTCGAGACAATCTGCTTTGTTGCTTTTCTGAAAACAGCATTGGCTTTCCTGTATAAGATCAGATTAGGTATACTTATATGTCTCTTATATCTATACCATGAATTTTGTTTTTCCTCTCGCAGGTTGGATAAGTGGGTACTCCACCAAGGAAAAGTAGCTTTAACTACATTTCCTTTGGACTGGGGTATTATTACATTTGCGGCACTACGGATGATTTTTTGTATTTTTGCAGCATCTTTATTCACATTACTGGATTGAACGCAGGTTGGAAACTGTTTCTCACAAATTGAGTTAAAAAGTGTCCAGTCGGCTAGGTCTATTTTAAATTTTGGTTTTATATTACTTTTTTCTATATTGAATTTGGAATTAATTTCTATGAAGATCGGGAAATGATCGCTTCCGTGCAAATATTCAGAAAATTTCCAAGAACATTTAGGAGCAATTTGTGAGGAGCATATGCTGAGATCTATGTGTGAAAAGGTTTTATGAGTAGAAAAATGCATAGGCGACTCATCATTTAAGACTATTAAATATTCACATAAAATAAGATCCTCCAAGATTCTTCCTTGTTGGTTGGAATTTCTTGATTCCTATAGCGGACTCCATGAATTAAAGTCACCTACTATAATGTAGGGTGTATTTATGGAGCGTGTAATTGAATGTAAATTTTGCGAAGAGAAGTTTTGAAATGGGGGGATATACATATTGATTATATTAAAAATTATGCCAATATTGATTTCGATTATGTGCGTTGCTAGAGGAGAATTAACTGAAACCAGTTTGTGAGGGATGTGTTTTTTTATGAGCCAACCTATGCCTTGTTTAGAAGTAGTGTTGGTTGTCAAGTTATGAAAGTGCCCTACATATTGTTTTGGTACTATTGTATTATTTGTTGAAAACGGGATGTGTGTTTCGTGTAGCGCAATTATGTCCGGGTTAAAGTCTTTTATTAACAATTGTAATTCGTGGTAGTTGTTTACGAATCCTTTTATGTTCCACTGTAAGAGTTTAAGGTGCATTTATTGTGCACCAAATGGAGAAATAAAAAAACAAAAAATGCGTTGTTTATTTTATTATTCTTCTTCGTCAGACGAAAGAAGAGTTTTGTGTGTTGTTTTGGATGAATAATTATCTATATTTCGAAGAGAATTAAAAATGGGTAGTGTATTATTATCTTTGGATTCCAGAGAAGAATTTGTTAAATGGTTAAGAGATGGTTTTTTAATAAGAGAGGAAGTGTTAGAAGTAGCGGTGTTTGAAGCGTTGTCATTTTTTATTTCTTTGTGTGTTAAGAAACTACTAAAACTGGTTTGTTTATTGCTGTTGTTGGATTCGAGAGAGAAGCTGGTTGAAGTGGTTATTTTTTTATTAGTAGCGGCTAGTTCTGCTGTGGGAGTAATTTTTATTTTATTTGTTGTATGGTTTGTGGTTTCATTGTTTTGTTTCTGTTTGATTTTTTGGAGTAGTGTGTTTTATGTTAGAAGAGGAAAGTACGGAAGAAGAGGGATTTAAATGTGTTTGGTTTCTATGAATTTGCCTGGCCTCCCGTATTGTGCATTTGTTTTTTATTTTTATGTGCAGAATTTATTTTTCTTGGATGACCCTGTTACAGTTTCTGGAAGAAGAAGGTGATCTTCTGCACTGTTAGCACAAAAAGTGCGGAAGCAGTTAATGGGAGTATGTGGTCGGAGGGCACAGTTCGCACAAGCAGGTGTTCCTTTGCAGCGTTTAGCTGTATGTCCCAGCTTCTGACACGATTTGCAACGCATCGGATTGGGAATGTACTCCCTTATCTTTACTGTATGACAGGAAATATCAATTTTGTCCGGAAGATGATATAAATCAAAGGTTAAGAGTATAACTCCGCTAGGGTGTGTTTTACCTTCAATGATTTTTAGGAATTTGTGGATGGATGCGACTCCTTGGGAACTTAGTTCACAAACAATTTCTTCGTCTGAAACAGTATTTAAATAGGGCGCATATACTGTACCCTTTGTACAATTTAGGGAGTTGTGCAATGTGCATTTAATTGGGCATAGTCCATGTAGTGTTTTAGCTGCTAAAAATTTCTCGGCTATCGTTTGGTTTTTGACTAGAAGCAGCAATGTGCCGTCACGAAGCTCTGAGATGGAGGTGATGTCTTTGCTAATGAGCTGAAGAGATTTTTGCACTGAGAAACAGGAGAAGTTTGACAACGGAGTTTTTTCATCAGCAGAAGCTACAACAATGAATTTGGGATTAGCCTGGATGGTTTTTGGGAGATCGGGGACGGTGATGGAGGAACTAAGGTAGTGCCGTTTCTTTTTTTTTGTCTCAGGGCCGTCCACAAGTAAAGCGAAACGGTTGACTTCGACGGAGGGGGGCCCGGGGGCCATGATCTACTTTATGTAGTTGTACACTATTCAGTTGATGGAAAGTATTTATTGTGTAAAAATACAAGTACGAACCGTAGTAAAGATAATGTGGAGTGAAACCGCGAACGGTTTGCAAAAACTTGAGAAAAAACTCAGAGAGAAACCGGAATATACACTTGTGTCTGCTCGCCACGAGTATTAGTCGGAGACTGTATATATATATATATATATATATATATATATATATATATATATATATATATATATATATATATATATATATATACGAGTATATATATATATATATAAATCCGAGTTGATGATAATATGGTGGTTAAATTTTGTGCAGTGTCATCAGTTTTGCCTTGGACAGAGCATTGTGTAATTTTGTGAGATTCTTCAGTTGTGTTGTGTAAGTGAGCGCATTGATTTTCTGCAATAGTGGGGTTATTTGTTCTTTGTTTGATAATTCTGTAGTTTTTGTTAGGGTTCTGCGTGATGCTATTAACGAACTGGATATAGATTCTTGGCCTTGTATTGAGATTGAATTGTGTTTTAGCACACATTCGGGCTGAAGTGTCAGTAGTCCTGAGCCTTTCAGTGCCAACGGGATGATTTCTTTTCTGCAAAAGGCCGAAATTGCATAAATCCATTGATTTTTCGTCTTCAATGGTAGCCACGCAATGTTATTGGCCACAGTTTTCAGTTTACAATTTGGTTGAGTGTTGTTGTTAAACAAATTGATTTCGCAGGAGAACATCTTGGCCTCATAGCTGAACCGGATTGGCACATTTGAGCATACGTATTTATTTTGATTGACCAGCTCACATGATTCAAAGTCGTCGGAGATAATTCGCAGGTATTAATCGCGAGCTGCATTTATGGCAATTAATTTTCACCATAGTGATGTTGATCGAATTTGGTACCAAAATGAGCATAAAGAGTTCGAATCGGTCATGTTCCACCAGAGGTAAAGTAATCTTAAAAACAACATGGTCCTGAGTGAGTCCACCCTTTACCTTCATTGTCCTATATAGTTGTATTAAGTCTTCTTGATTTGCAGGTAGTTCTAATGATGATGGCAGGTGTAGATTGATTTTGTCAACTTCGATGTGCAGTTGCTCGGGAGTTAACAATAGCGGATTGAATTTACCATGGGGAGTGTGCTCTATGATATTGACGGTGGAATCAATGATGGATGTTTGATTCTTCAGCAGATGTAGCATTTTGGACTCGTTTTCTTTGACATTTAATATTGTCCTTGACATCTTTTTGGAATATTCTGAATCTAATACGCCAAATAATGAAAGTGCAATGTTTCCAACGAGATTTATTGCCCCTCTCCTGTTGCGACTGCCTCTTAATAGATTGTTATATACACGCAATTCGGATCCAAGTCGATCGAAGCTGTCGGTTAGATGACTACAAGTGTGATTTTGTTTAATCTTTCGGCAAAGTTGACGTAGGGTGCTGGTACCATTGAATAGCGTTGATGCTTCTGTCCACTAGGATTTCAAATCGTAGTATACGAGTAAGTCCCATTCTTTAGATGAAATAGCAACTGATCCTACATTTTCGAAATGGATGCCAAGTTATTAACCAAAACGATTAACTTGCACTGGAGATCCCAATATTATTGGTAAGGTAATTATTGTTAGTAGCAATGCCAAGCCATCTACTTCGATGTCATCATGTTCCGAGCATAATGGTGCCAGTCTTTGAATTGCTATTTTAAATATGTCCCTTTGTGTTTTTACGTCGCACACTCTGACTAAGCCATCGTGACCCTTGCATACCTGAACAATTCGCCCTAGAGGCAATTGTAGCACTGGTAAGTTATCTTCTTTGGCGATTACTATATTATTTGACTCTATGGTGCTGGTTTGACCCTTATATTTGTGTCGTTGCTGAAGTTGGTGAAGGTACTCGTGTGACCAACGTTTCCAGAACTCGTATTTAAGGTGTATCACCAATTTCCATCTAGTTTGTAGGGATACCTTGGATTCTGACATGTTCCTATCTATCTGTGAAGTTAACGGTTCAAGAAGCCTATCAACAAGTGTCCCGGAGTTAACGCTATTAGGCTTTCTGGATCTGTTGACATTGGGGTAAGCGGTCGAGAACTCAAAATTCCCTCGATCTCCACGACGATGGTTTCGAGTTCTTCGTAGGTCAGCGATGCAGACGATACACTTCGTAGTAGCAAATGCTTGGCGGTTTTAACCGCTGCTTCCCATAAGCCTCCAAAATGTGGAGCTGTAGGAGGAATAAATTTAAAGTTTATTCCGCGGTCGCTGCATGACCTCGTGATATTTTCTCTTGAGTTATTTGAGAAGATGACATCGCTTAGCTCCTTCAGAATGTTACTTGCGCCGACGAAATTGGTTGCACTGTCACAATAGATAGTGTCTCACCGTCCGCGGCGAGACGTGAAGCATTTCAGCGCTCCGATAAATGCTTCGGTCGTCAAATCGGTTACAACCTCTAGGTGAACTGCCTTTGTTGCAAAACAGGAAAAGACTGCGATGTAAGCCTAGTGTGCCTTCTTTCCACGAATTTTATAGTGAACCCAAAAAGGTCCACCATAATCTATTCCACAAAATACTCTAGTTGCTGGCAAATTTCCCATCACTTGATTGAATAACTTAGGCTTGGTTCTGGTGCAGCGCACGCATTTTTCCACAACGTTTCGGGCCATAAGTTTTCCTTTTATTATCCAAAACCGTTGCCTTGACGCGGAAAGCAAACCTTGTGGACAACAATGTTAATTATTCTCATGCATCATGACGAGAATCATTCTAGAAATCAGGTCGTTGTGTGGCAGAAACATGGGATGTTTTACGTCATAGCTCAAGCTAGATGCTTTTAGACGTCCTTCAACCCTTAGGATACCTTGGTCATCAATAAACGGTGACAATTTACTGATGTGTTATTGACAGCTCTAAGCTTTTAATGTCATCGTGAAAGGGTCTTTGGATACCCCTGATAATCAATGTCAAGGACTCCTCTTCGGCTGTTGGTGATATTGTAGGGTGGGACACCTTGTTTCTTAATACTTTCACATAACGAATGACATATGCTACAATTCTTTGCAGGCGTCGAAATGAGTTCCTGTGATTGATTTCTTCCAAGAAAGTTGTTGACTCTTTAGAACTGAGGTTTAGAGCTGGAATCGTCTGCCGCCTGAATTCCAAAGCACATTGTTCTCGCGGAAGTTGAAGTGGCCAAATTGTCATAGATCCGTGCAGGAACTTAGGTCCATATAGCCAAAACGGGTTGTCTACCAATTTAGCTGGTGTCACGCCTCTTGATACCAGGTCTGCGGGATTGTCCTGGAACGGCACGTTATGCCATTGGTGTGGATTAGTTGCTTGCTGAATAGCCGAAATTCGGTTGGCTACGAATGTGTGGTAGTGTGCTGATTCTGCATTTATCTATCCAAGAACCGCGGTGGAATCAGACCAAAAATGCGTTGTAACGCCTTTGAAGAAAGGGCTTTCATGGAGCTTCTGCATCAATTCCTCGGCGACCTTAGCAGCGCATAATTCCAGTGTTGGTAATGTTACTTGCTTTGTTGGTTTTACTCGTGATTTCGCACATAGGAAGCAAATGATGGTTGTGGCAATCTTGTGTTCGCATCAATCCTACCGCTCCGTAGGCACGCTCTGATGCGTCAGCGAAAATGTGTGCTTGAGGATCGTTGGGTAATGTGCGACCGAAGACATGGTGTGCACGCTGATGATTTCTAACTGCTGCAAGTCCTTTTTGAAGGTTAGCCATGTTTTGTGAAGTGGTGTTGGAAGTTCTGTATCCCAGTCTATTTAAAGTTTCCATAGTTGTTGAAGAAATACTTTTGCTGTGGTCGTAACTGGCGCGACGAAGCCAAGGGGATCAAAAATACGGAAATATCTGTTTAGGCCGAACGCTTTGTTATCCTATCGGATTCTACTTCAACGACCTTTACCTTAAAGTAATTCACATGCCGCTCAACTCATCATCGGCATAAAAATGGATTTTACGACTTCTGCTCCTAGTTGGTATTTGTTGGCTTGATCGTCAGCCAGAGCCAACGGATAGGCAAATACGGTGCTGACTTTGTCGTAGGTGACGGTCGTGATAACACTTCATGGGATGTGAGGGATCCTCTCTCCACCAGATAAGTTGGTACTTTTGATCGTCTTTATCCACTTGTACTTGTCGATACATCTTTCAATGTCAGCAGTAAAGACAAACCGTGGGAGACGGAAACGCAAAAGAATAGTGAACACATCTTCCTGGATAGTTAGTTCTGTTGCCAGAATATTGTTTAAAGAGACATTGGTTGATGTTTTGTTTGAAGCATCGAATAAAACTCTTAGCTTTGTCGTTGAGCTGTCTGGCTTCAAAACGGCATGATGTGGAAGAAAGTAGTGGAAACTCTTGATACTAGTTATGTCAATCTCTTCCATATGACCAAGCTTCTCGTATTCTCGCATGAAGGCTATATATTGGGCTTTGAATTCAGGAATTTTTATCATTTTTTGTTCAATTATCATGAACCGTTGCAGAGCTAAGTTCCGTGAATTTCCCAGAAATTGGGGTCAGCTAATTGGAGGTTGCTCGGGATTTTCCAAGTTGATCCTTTCAGCGATGCGGCTCTGTGTTTGACCGATGCCTTCTATACCGATGATGCACTGATTACTTTTTACTCTGATTTTGTTGTTGTTGACTAAATGGGCCGATCTCGAACAGCCATAAGTGATACCGGGGCATTTTCCGTTGTTTTAGGGGACTGATTGAAGCTGTTTGATGCCTGCGTCGATTGTGATCCTTCCAAATGAAGCAATGTGTTGTGTTTCATATGGCACTTTGTGCAGTTGCCTGACACGCATGATTTGGCATTGTGTTCGCCTTTCAGGCAGTTTACACAGTATTTTGTTTTTTGGACTGTGTTTAACCGCTCACTTGGTGTCATCTTGAGAAAATCGTGACGCATACTGGACCTGTTGGCACTGAGGCAGTTAACGCCTGGTAGGTCCTTGGTCACCCTTGTTCTGCCAAATCCTTGTTGAATCTTCCTCCTAAAGCTCCCAATGACTGGAATCTAAGTTCAAGGAATTTCAGGAATTCGTTTACAGATGGTATCTCCTTCGGTTGTTTTAAGGATTGCTCCCATAATGCCTGAGTGGTTTTGTGTATGTTTTGAGTTAATATGTAGAGTAGAATGGGGTCCCAGCTGTCGGTGCTCAGTCCGAGACCTTGTAGAGTCATGATGCACTCCTTGGTAGTGTCGTGGAGGAACTTAATCATTGATGCCTAATCGTTGTTGATTGTCAGTTGGGAGAGCAGTCTGTTTAACGTTGCGTTTATCAGCAGCCGAGGGTTTTCATATCGATCCTTGACCACCGTCCATGCGGCCTCGAAATTGTTTGCCGATACTGTGAAGTGCCGAATTAGTCCTTCCGCCTGACCGGATAAACTGGACTTCAAGAACCTCATCTTTTGGCAAGCTGGAATTGGCTGTTTGTCGACCAACTTCATAAATAGATCGTGCAACTGCCTCCACTTGTGGTAGCTGCCATCAAATTTTGGTAGTTCAACCTTGGTTAGTTTCAGACCTGATGTCGTCATATTGGCTGTTTGCCTGTTGATTGCTGTTGGAGAGGCTTGAATAATTGCTGCCGCTGATTCTCGTGCCATATCTTGAAGCTGCAAGATCTGTGCAGTGATTCCTTGCTCAATCTGGGCAAAACCCTCGTAGTCATATGAGCTAGGCTCATCAGATAACCAAATCCTTTGGTTCAGGTCCTGGGCAGATTTCCAATGCGTTTCTACTGTCTTCGCCTGCATTGCATAATAGTGCGATATCTGTTGTGTCGCACTATTAAGCACTTGGCTAAGTAGTTTGCTAGCTGTTAGTGAGCATGGCTGACTTGACGGACTTCTGGTGGCCGCTATCACGGTGCTTGATTGGCTTTGTCTAGTGGCTGGCTGCGGCAACCGTACTATCATGAGTACCTCTGGTGCAGCCTTTGAGGTTGATGGCCTGTACCGCTCTGTCCATCTCATCCCATGCTTCTCGATATTTCGTGCGGATGGCAGTGTGTATATCCCTCAGAAAATACGGGTGGTCGACTTCCTTGCCATGTTGGTCGCGGATGGTATTGTCGAGTTTGCCAAACTGTACCCACAATTCATCCAGCTCCTTGGCTTTTGCTGTTATAACATCTATTGTTCTGCGATCTTGTGGCGTCTTCTGGTAGTTGGCTATAGCTTTTTGTAAAGCCAGTGCAAGTTCATCTTGCCTCAATGACAATTCATCCATTCCCATGATGATGACGTATCGTGTTTTTGAATGCTATGTGCAGGATTCGTTGTTGTCGTCTGCTGGTTACCGGCTAATGCTGACTTGATTGTTGTCATCTCCTGGTTACAGGACACTTGATAGCTTGATGATAAGCCAGTATATAACGTCTGATGTCTTCTGTATGTTACTAGCTTAGGACTTGATTGTTGTATGTGGATACTTCGTTGGTAGCTGTTTGCTGCCTACTGAAGGATGTTTCAATGATCAGTGGATGATGAATATTTGGCACTTGAACCAGTTATCCTTTCCTTCTGATACCCAGAAGGTTGCAAACGTCGGGGTCACCTAAATATTAAACTAAATTCAACAACTGAATCCAACAACGGTTCTTGTACCGAGTTGATGATAGCGTTGACAACAGGCACGTAAACCTTGGTGTCGTTAAAGATAGACCTAATGTCAACAGCGGTGCTTGTACCGAGTTGATGGTGGGTTTGACAATAGGCACATAAACCTTGGTGTCGGAGAAGGAGAATCAATCAATGCTTAGTTAAAATGAAAAGACTCGCAATTAAATCTTACTGATTGAGGGACTTTTGGCTGTGCCAACCGTGGGTTTTTATTTATCTTTCTCTATACATACATTGTATATAATTTGTCTATACATATGTTTAGATATTATTGAATTTAATGCATAGCCATGAAATGTGCATTATTGACAAATTTGCAAGCTGGCTTTGACTTGAGTTCTTCATTAAGTGCAATACTTGATATCATATTTCAATCCAGTGCAATGCCTTCGCTGGTGTAGTATATTGTTGGAGTTTTTGTCAACAATGCAAGTTTCATCGTTAAGCTGGCATGGTGTGCTTAACACAAGCTTAATTGTATATAAAGAAGATGTTACGCATTAAAAGTTTCAATGTTAAATAACCTCCCAATGCGGTTTGCACATAAACTGTTAATGCAATTAACAATAATAAAAAATTGTTACATTATAGTAAGAATTATCTTCCATTCTTTTTTTTTTGGTTTTGGAATAATATGCTATTCTTATTTTGTGCAATAAAAGAAGCTTTTTCTTAATGTGTATATTCCCAATTTTTTCTGAATTGAAACTTACAGAATTAGTTTAGTCAGACAAATCATTTATGTGATTGAAAAATACATACTTTTTTGTTTAATAGACTTAAAAATAAATGTTTTAAAATAATTTTTTCCTTTTGATATATGTGTTTTTCATAAAAAGCTTGGAATTAAAAAAAATAATTATCATGAAACGCTCAGAAAAACTGTGCGGGTAGTAGCAAGTGCACCAGTAGAAGTGAATAGCTATTTCATACCATTTTGTCATCTGAGTTAATAGTTCTAAATATAGGTAAAATTTGTCCTTTACTGTACCTATAAGTCAAGATATGACAGACCTTAAATTATCCTGATTTGCTCACTACCATAACGAGCTGTGATCCGAAAGTGCTGCAGTTGAAACGAAACCCATGTACCATTTAAGATAAATGGGAACAAGAGAACAAGCAGAGATCCAGCTTCCAAAGGCGCATCAAAAAGAGGGTTTACATTAAGAGCACTACTGTTGCGATCGTTTTTAGTCGCCACCGTCTTTATTTTTGTTCGTTTCTGCTTTGCTTCCCCCATCTTTTTCTGGCTTCCAGTTGTGCGCTTTTCTTGTGAATGCAGCCAGTCAAAAACGTAGTGACGATTCTGAGGTAGAGATGGCGCTGCCTCAGACTAGTCAACATTCAAAAGTGAGTTGACTGACCGGCTTGACCGCTGAAACGGTCAATGATGGAATAGCGGAGGAGGCCAAGAAATTGAAAAAGGAACGTGGTTTTTTTGGAGGGAAGCTAAAAGTCATTTAAGGCGTAGCAAAAAAACGGGCTCTGTTAAGTTTGAATTTTTTTTCGGTTATATGTTCGGAGCGGGAGAAAAAATTATGGAAATGAAGGAATAGTTGTATGATGAGAAAGAAAGTTAAATTGAAACTTAAATTTAAAAAATATATATAGTGCGCCTGCAACTGCAGACCTGCAACAAAACTGAAATATTTCCTATAAGTGAAATTTTGTTTGTACAATAAAATGTGGAATTAATCAAAAAGTCAGAACAAAAATATCGAGGAGGCGATTTCAAATTCGTTTTTGTTTAACTCACCTGTTAGAAGAGCAGCCAGAGTTTTTGTTGAAAAAACAGTCCTCCGACTGATTGAAGTCAAGGAAGCCCCACCACATCTATTCGAACAAGTGCAAAAGAAAATTCTTGTATTAGTAAATATTTATAATTTATAGAGTAATATATTTTTGTAAGTAAATATTTCTAAATAGTGAAATATTCTGTTAATGTATAAATTTGTAATTAATAAATTATTTGTTGAGTGTATACTCGTATATTTATAATTTATGATATATTTGTTGTTAGTAAATATTAAAATTTTTGTTATTTAATATTAGTAAATTATTTTCATTGTGAATATAAGAATTATTAAGAGAAATATATTTCTGGTATATGTACATTAAAAATTGCAATATATTTTTTTTGTTTGTTATATTTATATATTTAAAATTAGTAATATCTTTTTATATTGATAAATTTTTGTATACGAGTATATATAGATATATTATTATTTTGATGTATAGGATGGCACTTGTAAGATAAAGAATGAGCATGGACATATATAGCTAGTGGAAGTCAGCCGATGCGATGCACTTGAGAAGTAGGCGAAGAAAAAATAGAGGGGGATAGTTTTAGTTGGTTTTTTTTTGTTATCAGAATAAAAATGTCAGTGGAATACAGCACTACCAAGTGAATACCGGTCAGCCGTTAATTTATTAATATTAGAGAGTGAGAATAGTTATCGGGCGGCGATGAAGGTGGAATTTGGAAGGATAAGGGAAGCTGTTCGGGCGAACCACTTAGAGCTGATGAAGCTCATTAGTGATGCAATAAGACCCATGCAGCAATTACTGGCGCATGAAAGTAGCCTAGCAGCTGTAGAGTTGGAGAAGGAGTCCCAAAATACGGTAGATGAAAACCGAGAAGAAGTTAGGGGAAGTGGCAACTTACAAGTTAGGATTGAAGAGGAGAATACAATCATTTATAATCCAAGTGGCGAAGACCAAATTTCTGACAATAAGCCAACAAGTCAGGACGATGAGGACTTGTCCTCAATGGATCAAGATATTTTTGAAAGAATGTTAGACGATAATTCTGTTGATAGCAGTATTATGTCTGAAGCGTGTAACGCAAAATTAAGTCATAGTTGCGAAAATCAATCTTCTTTGGACTCAATAGATATGTTTGTTAACGATTTAGTAGGAGCTCCCCTCTCACAAAATATGAGCCTTAATGACCATAGTGAACAGAGTACAGAAACCACTAGTCAAAGAGACTCCATAAAATCAGCTGATAAATCGTTATCTTTAATTTCAGACAGTAATAGTGCTGCTGCAGGCAATAAAAGCAGTATTCCATCGAATGGATTAAAGTCAAAACCTTCCGAAGGGGCCCTCATATAAAAATGATGCGAATATAGTGAATGAACCTAAATTGACTGCAACTGTTTATCCAACTGTGCTGCTTACAGATCAGCCGACATACTTCGACAGAAGCAATTGTACTGGCAAAAAGATAAATTCTATTCGAATAATTAAGAGATTGCGAGGAGCAATAGATCGCGTTTTTGGGTTCCAGAATGTTGTGTTCGATAGGGGGAAGTGGTTAGAAAGGGTTAAAACCATAGGTTAAATTGGTGAAGGCCTTGTGGAACTTTTAGTACCTACTGGAAAATTTGCGTGGGGAGATGTAGGGATTATTCCACGCTAAGAATCTAAAGCGGTAAGAGCACGCGACTTTTAATCTCGGGGTTGTGGGCGTAGCCCACGCTGGCGCCCGTAAGAAATAAGGTAGCAATGGTTAGTAATTAGGTGAAGGAAAGTTAGTTATAGGGAATTTATGGATTGTAAAAATACGTGTAAAAGAACTTACTCCTAAGTCTGCTTCGTTGATGTAGATGTCCAGTAGGAGAGTGGTCTGAATTAAAAATCTGAAAAGAGAAGTGATTACTATGTGTTTCGTAAGGTAAAATAAATAAAAATGTCCCTCTTTGTACGATACAGTATAGGAGTGTAGGTTAGCTTTTCTCAGTTGAGTAGATTGGTGAAGGTAATTCTTCGAGTCGAATGGCTGGGAAGACAAAATAAATATAGAGTTAAATTAAGAAATTTTGTTTTGTGAATAGTTACTGTGCAACTAGGTGTTGGCATCCGTAATCATCATCAGTGTGGTGGTTCTGAAAAGGAAGTATTGTTAGTTTATGTTTATGTAAATGTATGTATAGTTACCCGGCTAGCTCAGGGTAGAGCATAAAATATAGGTCGACGCTCCCGCCCGTGTTCCGGCGGAGTTTGTAATCCTTGCAACCCGTGTGTGTTGTTGCGATCGTTTTTAGTCGCCACCATCTTTATTTTTGTTCGTTTCTGTTTTGTTTCCCCCCTTCTATTTCTGGCTTCCACTTGTCCGCTTTTCTTGTGAATGCGGCCACTCAAAAACGTAGTGACGATTCTGAGATAGAGATGGCGCTGCCTCAGACTGGTCAACATTCAAAAGTGAGTTGACTGTCCGGCTTGACCGCTGAAACGGTCAGTGGTGGAATAGCGGAGGAGGCCAAGAAATTGAAAATGGAACGTGGTTTTTTTGGAGGGAAGCTAAAAGTCATTTAAGGCGGTGGTAGCAAAAAAACGGGCTCTGTTAAGTTTGAATTTTTTGTCGGTTATATGATCGGAGCGGGAGAAAAAATTACGGAAATGAAGGAATAGTTGTATTATGAGAAGGAAAGTTAAATTGAAACTTAAATTTAAAAAAATATATATAGTGCGCCTGCAACTGCAGACCTGCAACAAAACTGAAATATTTCCTATAAGTGAAATTATGTTTGTACAATAAAATGTGGAATTAATCAAAAAGTCAGAACAAAAATATCGAGGAGACGATTTCAAATTTGTTTTTGTTTAAAAAAAGACTAAAGAGACAGAATTTTGTGAGTGGTACAACAGCATTCGTTATTGGGTGCAAATAGAAGAAAGGGAAAAGGAAGCTGCCGCCCGCCCCATCGTGAGAAGTTAAAAAAATTAAGTAGTCGTAAGTATTTATTATTTATTTAAGTAGTAAAGTTGTAATGTTTAGATATATTAATATTAGGCTAAGTCGGGGATAGTTTTAGTTGGTTTTTTTTTTGTTATCAGAATAAACATGTCAGCGGAATACGGAGAATACGGCGCCAGGCCGAATACAGCGCTACCAAGTGAATACCAGTCAGCCGTTAATTTATTAATATTAGAGAGTGAGAATAATTATCGGGCGGCGATGAAGGTGGAATTTGGAAAGATAAGGGAAGCTGTTCGGGCGAACCATTTAGAGCTGATGAAGCTCATTAGTAATGCAATGAGACCCATGCAGCAATCACTGGCGCAGGAAAGTAGTAGAAAGTAGAAAATCAATCTTCTTTGGACTCAATAGATATGTTTGTTAACGATTTAGTAGCAGCTCCCCTCTCACAAAATATGAGCCTTAATGACCATAGTGAACAGAGTATAGAAACCACTAGTCAAAGAGACTCCATAAAATCAGCTGGTAAATCGTTATCTTTAATTTCAGACAGTAATAGTGCTGCTGCAGGCAATAAAAGCAGTATTCCATCGAATGGATTAAAGTCAAAACCTTCCGAAGGGGCCCTCATATGAAAATGATGTGAATATAGTGAATGAACCTAAATTGACTGGAACTGTTTATCCAACTGTGCTACTTACAGATCAGCCGACATACTTCGACAGAAGCAATTGTACTGGCAAAAAGATAAATTATATTCGAATAATTAAGAGATTGCGAGGAGCAATAGATCGCGTTTGTGGGTTCCAGAATGCTGTGTTCGATAGGGGGAAGTGGTTAGAAAGGGTTAAAACCATAGGTTAAATTGGTGAAGGCCTTGCTGAACTTTTAGTATCTACTGGAAAATTTGCGTGGGGAGATGTAGGAATTATTCCACGCTAAGAATCTAAAGCGGTAAGAGCACGCGACTTTTAATCTCGGGGTTGTGGGCGTAGCCCACGCTGGCGCCCGTAAGAAATAAGGTAGCAAAGGTTAGTAATTAGGTGAAGGAAAGTTAGTTATAGGGAACTTATGGATTGTAAAAATACGTGTAAAAGATCTTACTCCCAAGTCTGCTTCGTTGATGTAGATGTCCAGTAGGAGAGTGGTCTGAATTAAAAATCTGAAAAGAGAAATGATTGCTATGTGTTTCGTAAGGAAAAAGAAATAAAAATGTTCCTCTTTGTATGATGCAGTATAGGAGTGTAGGTTAGCTTTTCTTAGTTGAGTAGATTGGTGAAGGTAATTCTTCGAGTCGAATGGCTGGGAAGACAAAATAAATATAGGGTTAAATTAAGAAATTTTGTATTGTGAATAGTTACCGTGCAACTAGGTGTTGGCATCCGTAATCATCATCAGTGTGGTGGTTCTGAAAAGGAAGTATTGTTAGTTTATGTTTATGTAAATGTATGTATAGTTGCCCGGCTAGCTCAGGGTAGAGCATAAAATATAGGTCGACGCTTCCGCCCGTGTTCCGGCGGAGTTTGGAGTCCTGGCAACCCGTGTGTGTTGTTGCGATCGTTTTTAGTCGCCACCCTCTTTATTTTTGTTCGTTTCTGTTTTGTTTCCCCCCTTCTATTTCTGGCTTCCACTTGTCCGCTTTTCTTGTGAATGCGGCCAGTCAAAAACGTAGTGACGATTCTGAGATAGAGATGGCGCTGCCTCAGACTGGTCACCATTCAAAAGTGAGTTGACTGACCGGCTTGACCGCTGAAACGGTCAGTGGTGGAATAGCGGAGGAGGCCAAGAAATTGAAAATGGAACGTGGTTTTTTTGGAGGGAAGCTAAAAGTCATTTAAGGCGGTGGTAGCAAAAAACGGGCTCTGTTAAGTTGGAATTTTTTGTCGGTTATATGTTCGGAGCGGGAGAAAAAATTATGGAAATGAAGGAATAGTTGTATGATGAGAAAGAAAGTTAAATTGAAACTTAAATTTAAAAAAATATATATAGTTCGCCTACAACTGCAGACCTGCAACAAAAGTGAAATATTTCCTATAAGTGAAATTATGTTTGTACAATAAAATGTGGAATTAATCAAAAAGTCAGAACAAAAATATCGAGGAGACGATTTCAAATTTGTTTTTGTTTAAAAAAAGACTAAAGAGGCAGAATTTTGTGAGTGGTACAACAGCATTCGTTATTGGGTGCAAATAGAAGAAAGGGAAAATGAAGCTGCCGCCCGCCCCATCGTGAGAAGTTAAAAAAATTTAGTAGTCGTAAGTATTTATTATTTATTTAAGTAGTAAAGTTGTAATGTTTAGATATATTAATATTAGGCTAAGGCGGAGATTATGGGGCGGACTCACTTGTCGTCGAGGAGGAGGATGCCCGGCGGAAAAGAGAAAAAATGGCGAGTGGGATGTTTATTTTTGTTCTGTAGTATTGCCCCACCCGATAAAGTGTGGCGGGTTGAGGACCACGACCGTTGCTGCGAGCTGCCGCGGCCACCACACTGCATCATAATTTGGGGTGTTGGTAAGATTAATGGCGCCCATCTAAAAAAAAAAAATTGAATTGAAATTTTCCTTGTGTGTGGTGTATTGTGATTTTGTTGTCTAGCATTTTGTGTTGAGTTAATGTGCTCCACTCTTGCCGGTGGCTTGACGTGCCAATGAGAAACGCCAAATGCAACCACAAGAGAGGGAGGCGAAAAGTGAGACGAAGCCAGCTATCTCATCGTGGCCGTGGTCTGTTGAACAGATCATCGTAGCACTGATGAAATAAGTAAGAGGCGGAGTCTCAGTGAGTGTAAGGAAAATTTTAATAAAGAATGAATGAAGAATAACAACTCACCTGTTAGAAGAGCAGCCAGGGTTTTTGTTGAAAAAACAGTCCTCCGACAGATTGAAGTCAAGGAAGCCCCACCACATCTATTCGAACAAGTGCAAAAGAAAATTCTTGTATTAGTAAATATTTATAATTTATAGAGTAATATATTTTTGTAAGTAAATATTTCTAAATAGTGAAATATACTGTTAATGTATAAATTTGTAATTAATAAATTATTTGTTGAGTGTATACTCGTATATTTATAATTTATGATATATTTGTTGTTAGTAAATATTAATATTTTTGTTATTTAATATTAGTAAATTATTTTCATTGTGAATATAAGAATTATTAAGAGAAATATATTTCTGGTATACTCGTATGTACATTAAAAATTGAAATATATTTTTATTTTTTGCTATATTTATATATTTAAAATTAGTAATATCTTTTTATATTGATAAATTTTTGTATATATATAGATATATTATTCTTTTGATGTATAGGATGGCACTTGTAAGATAATGAATGAGCATGGACATATATAGCTAGTGGAAGTCAGGCGATGCGATGCACTTGAGAAGTAGGCGAAGAAAAAATAGAGCGGGATAGTTTTAGTTGTTTTTTTGTTTGTTATCAGAATAAACAAGTCAGCGGTATACGGGGAATACGGCGCCAGGCCGAGTACAACACTACCGAGTGACTACCGGTCAGCCGTTAATTTATTAATATTAGAGAGTGAGAATAGTTATCGGGCGGCGATGAAGGTGGAATTTGGAAAGATAAGGGAAGCTGTTCGGGCGAACCACTTAGAGCTGATGAAGCTCATTAGTGATGCAATAAGACCCATGCAGCAATTACTGGCGCAGGAAAGTAGCCTAGCAGCTGTAGAGTTGGAGAAGGAGTCCCAAAATACGGTAGATGAAAACCGAGAAGAAGTTAGTTGAAGTGACAACTTACAAGTTAGGATTGAAGAGGAGAATACAATCATTTATAATCCAAGTGGCGAAGACCAAATTTCTGACAATAAGCCAACAAGTCAGGACGATGAGGACTTGTCCTCAATGGATCAAGGTATTTTTGAAAGATTGTTAGACGATAATTCTGTTGATAGCAGTATTATGTCTGAAGCGTGTAACGCAAAATTAAGTCATAGTTGCGAAAATCAATCTTCTTTGGACTCAATAGATATGTTTGTTAACGATTTAGTTGGAGCTCCCCTCTCACAAAATATGAGCCTTAATGACCATAGTGTACAGAGTACCGAAACCACTAGTCAAAGAGACTCCATGCAATCAGCTGGTAAATCGTTATCTTTAATTTCAGACAGTAATAGTGCTGCTGCAGGCAATAAAAGCAGTATTCCATCGAATGGATTAAAGTCAAAACCTTCCGAAGGGGCCCTCATATAAAAATGATGTGAATATAGTGAATGAACCTAAATTGACTGCAACTGTTTATCCAACTGTGCTACTTACAGATCAGCCGACATACTTCGACAGAAGCAATTGTACTGGCAAAAAGATAAGTTCTATTCGAATAATTAAGAGATTGCGAGGAGCAACAGATCGCGTTTTTGGGTTCGAGAATGTTGTGTTCGATAGGGGGAAGTGGTTAGAAAGGGTTAAAACTATAGGTTAAATTGGTGAAGGCCTTGCTGAACTTTTAGTATCTACTGGAAAATTTGCGTGGGGAGATGTAGGAATTATTCCACGCTAAGAATCTAAAGCGGTAAGAGCACGCGACTCTTAATCTCGGGGTTGTGGGCGTAGCCCACGCTGGCGCCCGTAAGAAATAAGGTAGCAATGGTTAGTAATTAGGTGAAGGAAAGTTAGTTATAGGGAACTTATGGCTTGTAAAAATACATGTAAAAGAACTTACTCCCAAGTCTGCTTCGTTGATGTAGATGTCCAGTAGGAGAGTGGTCTGAATTAAAAATCTGAAAAGAGAAATGATTAGTATGTGTTTCGTAAGGTAAAATAAATAAAAATGTCCCTCTTTGTACGATACAGTATAGGAGTGTAGGTTAGCTTTTCTTAGTTGAGTAGATTGGTGAAGGTAATTCTTCGAGTCGAATGGCTGGGAAGACAAAATAGATATAGGGTTAAATTAAGAAATTTTGTTTTGTGAATAGTTACTGTGCAACTAGGTGTTGGCATCCGTAATCATCATCAGTGTGGTGGTTCTGAAAAGGAAGTATTGTTAGTTTATGTTTATGTAAATGTATGTATAGTTACCCGGCTAGCTCAGGGTAGAGCATAAAATATAGGTCGACGCTCCCGCCCGTGTTCCGGCGGAGTTTGTAATCCTTGCAACCCGTGTGTGTTGTTGCGATCGTTTTTAGTCGCCACCATCTTTATTTTTGTTCGTTTCTGTTTTGTTTCCCCCCTTCTATTTCTGGCTTCCACTTGTCCGCTTTTCTTGTGAATGCGGCCACTCAAAAACGTAGTGACGATTCTGAGGTAGAGATGGCGCTGCCTCAGACTAGTCAACATTCAAAAGTGAGTTGACTGACCGGCTTGACCGCTGAAACGGTCAATGGTGGAATAGCGGAGGAGGCCAAGAAATTGAAAAAGGAACGTGGTTTTTTTGGAGGGAAGCTAAAAGTCATTTATGGCGGTGGTAGCAAAAAAACGGGCTCTGTTAAGTTGGAATTTTTTGTCGGTTATATGTTCGGAGCGGGAGAAAAACTTAAGGAAATGAAGGAATAGTTTTATGAGAAGTTAAATGAAAGTTAAATTGAAACTTAAATTTAAAAAATATATATAGTGCACCTGCAACTGCAGACCTGCAACAAAAGAGAAATATTTCCTATAAGTGAAATTATGTTTGTACAATAAAATGTGGAATTAATCAAAAAGTCAGAACCAAAATATCGAGGAGACGATTTCAAATTCGTTTTTTTTTAATTATACACAAAAATAATAGCTGTGTTTCTTTCAACGCGAGTGTAATTAAAACGCTACCAGTCGCTTAACATTTTAGCATTTTGCAACACTGGTTTTGACAATTAAAATGCTTATACATACACATTTGTAAACCAATTTTAAAGAGGAAAAGGAAAAATTGAAAATGAAAATTCTGACCAATTTAACTTTAAATGTGTACATATTAATTAAACACGATAATATACTACATATTTTATATACTTACTGCTTTTTCTATAATTACAGCGGTTTATTCTTGGTTTACTCTTTTTCTCTTTCACAATAGATAACAAAATGGTTTTGGCAGCACTTTTGTTTGAGGTGCTAAACTTTAAGCGCATACAAGCACCTTGTCTTAACTAAGCGGTCCATATGTATGGATAAGCGGGCGTTTTATTCAGACTCGCGTTGAAAGCAACACAGCTAATATATAAACAATTCTAACACAAGTTACAATTTCAAATTTGTATAATAAGTATTGAATAACTTCGCCAATAAATCTTTGGAAAGGCAAAATTTCACATCATATCATATGCTTGAATATATATATATATATATATATATATATAATATATATATAAATATATATATATATATATATATATATATATATATTATATATATATAAATATATATATATATATATATATATATATATATATATATATATATATATATGTGTATATATATATATATATATATATATGTATATATATATATATATATATATATATATATATATATATATATATCGAGCCCTAACCGCCAAAAAGACGTAAGCGCCAATAACCAAATTTTACAGGGGAAGTATTTTTTTAAAAATCGTTGGTTCAGGAATATGTATTGCCGCGAAATTGAGTATGTATGCACTTCTATTTCTTAGCTATACATTGCTTTTATTTTATTTAATATATTTCCAAGAAAATGGGTATTAATGTCGCTTACGTCTTTTTTGCTGTCATGCTGGATAGCTACTAATTTATGTTTTGGCGGTTACGCCCAATGATATTAGTAAAAATTTGTTCTGTTTTTATTTTTTTATTTTTTCAAATTTTTTCGTGTACAAAAATTAACCTTAAATTCATTAGTGTCAATAAAAAATAAAATTAATATGAAAAATACTTTAGAGTACAGAATTAATTTTAACTGCAAACTTATATAAATAATAATAGTTTTTAAACTTTAATTGAATAGTTTTAAAAATAATTGGCTTTCTAGAAAATACTAATTGTCTTCTTGATCAGTGTCAGGTAGAACATCTTTAATAATTTCATCGTATTTTAAATTTAAAAATTCGCTGTGAAATCTTGTAGGTATTGTGTTTTTATCACATAGTGTTTTTAGATTTTTGTATTTTTTTGAAGAAATTTTTAATAAATTATCATATAAACGTAGAGGTCCATTTTCTATTAAAGAATTATTTCATCTTGATCTTGCAATGGAGTTAAGATCGTATTCTTCAATTTTGGAATCGTCAAAATATCCGTACTTAAGTTTCATGATAGGATTATTTTTTTCTAACGAAGCAGAACCTAATGTTGGAAAAGAGATTTTAATTGAAGTGGGAAACATAGTTTGAGAAAATGTTTTCCAATCTTTGAAATCAGAATTATTCATTATAACGCATTTATAATTTTCCGGGTTAGTTCTTGCGTTTGAAATCATGGTATACCGTTCACTAGGGGCCCAAATAGTTTTATCGCGAGTAAATGCCTCAATAGTGCTGTGTATAGAGTCAACTGGCATCATAGTATGCCCAGGTAACAAATACGTAATTTTTATGTTGTGTATAAAATTCGAATTTTTTTTTTTTTATTCTCACTAAAACTTTTCAAACCACTCGCATTGTTTCTACCCAATCTTAACATTTTTTCTGATATGTGAAGCGTTTTCAGCAAAAACTGTTGGCACAGTTTAATAGTATTATCATTATAATTAATGACATAATTATATGTATATTGCCTTCTGTTACTATCACCTCTTCGTCTTCGGACGGATAACCGTGTTATACACGAAAGGAGCCAGTCTTTTTGTCTAATTTTATTGCCGAAGCCCCAAAAATGTTCATTTATTGCTAACCGATCTGACTCGGTGAACTTATCATCACAAAGATTTCCACACTTTTTATTTATACAAGGATTCGGCTGAACACTAGTATCACGTTGTTTTTTTATTTTGTAATCTCTTAGGTAATATTCTTTTGTTTCTGTAACCTCTTTTGCCCACACATGTCTCTTCTTCAATATCATTTTCGGATTCTGTTTGTGAATAAGTTTTTTGCTCAGAAGAATGATTAGAATCAGTATCGCTGTATGGAACAAGACCACTTTTGGATGCAATCTGAAACAAAGTTTTACAACACCAAAATATAAAATGAAATTTATCGAAATATATTTACAAAAACAACCCAGTGCACTTACCACTGGTTGACACAATTCCATATTGCACAATCACTGATAAAAAGTAAAATATTTTGCGATTTTGCCGCTAATCAAAACTAATATGTTGAATCGAAAAAATACGTAAGCACCACTTCGTTGTAACAAAATATGTAAACAAACGAAATATGTACATACGTCTAAATTGTTTTCGCTGTAAAATCATAACGGTTCATTTTACAGCTATGGTATTTTGTGAGATGATGCGAATGATCGAAAACTATCGATTTTTATCAAAAAACAAAAATCGATAATCATGGTGCTTACGTCTTTTTGGCGGTTAGGGCTCGATATATTATATATGTATAAATATATATATATTATATATATATATATATATATATATATATATATATATATATATATATATATATATTTATATATATATATATATAATATATATATATATATATATATATATATATATATATATATATAATATATATATATATATATATATATATATATATATATATATATATATATATATATATATATATATATATAAACATCTTGCAGGAAATAAGATGATGTAAACGACTGCCTGTCCTAAGATTTATTAGCGAAATTATTCCATTCTTCTTATATAAATTTGAAATTTTAACTTGTGTTCGAATTGTTTATGCGGCCAATAGACGATACATCACGATCATACTCATATATAATAGTATGTGTGAAAAAGAGAGAAAATATGCATGTATGTGTCACACAGCCATGATCTCGCTGTGATCACTGACTGATCGTCGAAAATCGAATTCATTTAGATTTTGAGGGGAAATTTTATTACGATGTTGATCATGATGTATGGATGATCGTAGTTTGTGGGCAATTTACATGCAATTTTTGCTCATTTGAATTTGACTGCCAACGTGTGAAGATGTGTGCGGATAAAAATAATAAAAATGCGTTTCTGCTGGAGTCCCTTGAATTCTATTGTACTATTTTTTTTTGTGCCTTTCGCTCATCCAAAATCGTTTTTTTATTTTTTTTACAACTTTTCCCTGCACAGTACAAGCGCTAGCGCACACAAAACTTCGTCATCCGACAGAGACACGACAACCTCACTCAACGACGACTACGAAAAAGTGATGATCTTCGATTTTGATCACTCGTCTGTGGCGGAGCTTCATTCAACACGTACACGAATGAGTATGATCATGATGTATCGTCTATGGGACGCATAACAGTAAATTAAAATATATTCTATGATACTAAGAAACTAAAAAATATTTCTATTGTTTTGTTGGGATACAAATCAGATTTGGAATTTTTCAAAATAAATTTTATATATTCACAATTAATTTAGTCAATATTCCTACTGGGAATAAATAGTGGTCTTGTACAATGTCCGTCTGCTTTTTTTTCGCTGCTTTGCCATTTGACGTTTAAGTTTCCTTTTTCTGTGTTCGCCGCCCCAAATTCAGTATATTTAAGCCGTAAATTTGAATCGCAGTTGATTTCGATAACTTCCATTTGCATATCACTGGGGACAGTTTGCATGTTAATTGAAAATATTGATGAAAATAATGAAAGCTTTCGTTCAAAAGATTTAAAATCAGCAAATCTAAGAATTCTGTTCTTAATTTAAAAATTTGTTCCGCGTATTTTTTGTCGTTTCAATTGAACTTGATTTATTCGAACTGCATGTTGGAAAATAGGGTTAATTTTTCATTTTTCAGTTGATTTTACCACGATTTGTAGTTTACATTTAAATGCTTGGTCACACATTTTGGTAATGATTTAATATTTTCTTTGAAATCGTACAAATGATTTGTTATGTCCACCATAAAATAAAATCTTCTAGCCATGATACATTTGAAAATATGCTGGCATCTTAATTATTTGGAAATAAAAATTAGCGTATTTCTTCTTTAAAGTTCCAGAATCGCTTAAATACTTTGGAGCAAGATAGCCAACGTACTTTAGTATAATACGATAGACCAGAATATTCACTTTCTAATTCCTTTAACAAATTAGAAAACTCTCGTTGATTTAAGTCCCGTGATCTACTAAAATTTTAAATGTTTTGATGGGTGTCAATACGTTTTCCATTTTTATGACTTGGAGATAAGACTTCTTGATCAATAGTGCAATGCGTATGATGAATCCTGACGAATGTCACTTGTCTTTTTTTATAGTAATGCTCTGCTGTTGCCACAGAAGTGAATTTTAGCAAACTAAATTATATTTTCGAAAAAGTTTATAAACACAATTAAATATGTCTTCTCCTATAGTAATGTCTTGCAAAGGTACTAAATCCAATAATTCCTCAAAAATGTGAAAATCGACCTCAGAAGCACGCAGAAATACAGCTAACTGAGCTAAACCCCCGATATCTGTACTCTCATCACAAGCAGCAGGAAAAGCGTGAAAGCCATGACCTTTTGTTTTAATTTGATCAGTTAAGTTGGTAGCTAAATCGGTAATTATTTCTTCGATAGTATTTCGCGACAAAGAAAATGTTTGAAAAACCCTTGACACATTCAGGACAAACTATTCCTGCAGATTTAAGATTCTATTCTTTAATAAAATCACCTTCATTAAAAGTTCAAATTTTGAGCTATCAATTCAGATTTCATGCAATCCTTCTGAAAATATCAACTGCTTCTTTTTAAGTCCAAACTTGAACTGTTTCAACATTTCTTCTCTCATTAATCCAGTGTAGTTTTGATATTTAGATTTATGTAACATTATTAAGCAAATTTGATAAAATGGAGCAGATGTTAAATAATGGAAC
Organism: Clusia tigrina; assembly: GCA_920105625.2. Taxonomy (NCBI): domain Eukaryota; kingdom Metazoa; phylum Arthropoda; class Insecta; order Diptera; family Clusiidae; genus Clusia; species Clusia tigrina. The sequence continues at coordinate 354,537,682 of OV050030.1, read as the reverse complement.
AATTTATTTTCTATTCTGTATTTAGTACATATACTACAGTAGGTATACTATGTATGTTCTGGCTCAAAAAACGCGTGTATTTTCTTATGAAGGTCCAAATTCACAAAACCGTCACGTTTTATTATTCTAAGTCGAAAGCTTTTAGAGACGCCCTCTGGTGGGGAGTTTTTTGTTGGAAGCTTTGTGGAAAGCTGTGTTTTGGTTTGTGTCTTTCATATGATGGAGGGAGCTTTTTGTGGAAAGCTGTGTTTTGGTTTGTATCTTTGCTATGATGGAGTGAGCTTTTTGTGGAAAACTGTGTTTTGGTTTGTGTCTTTGCTGGAAGGAAAAGTTCACATGAAGTTTAATGAGAGAAATAAGTTTTATGAAATTTTCTCATACCCCCGCCCCTGTGTTTGCTTTTGATCAGAACAAGTTTCTTATAAACTAAAAATTCAAAGTTTGGTATTTACTGATAACATGCAGCTGCATTCTGTTTAGATAAAAGCTTATTCGACTCAGTTTGGTTTTTACTGATAAGAAGGCAGCTGCGTTCGGTCGGACGTGATCGCTTGGCGCTGAGCGCTGAGTGTATGTACGCACTCGTTGGAGTTTGGCGCCGGGGGTGGCGCTAGGCACGTACCTGTCTGGTGATGTGTGGGTTGAAAGTAACGCAAGTGGTGGTTGTATATATGTTTGTGTGTGTGTGTGTGTGTGAATGTTCTTATTTTTGTATTATGTTATGTTAAAGCGCATGTATATTTGTAGGTATGATGAAAAGGGAATAAGATTTTCTTTTGCTTTAATTTTTTATTTTAATTATTTGTTTATTTAATAGTTTTTTAATTTTAATTATAACTAATATCTATGTCTAATGTCTAAATTTTATATAATTATATAATATAATATAATATATTATTCTAGATATACAAGCTGCAAAAAGAGAAAAGAGAAAAAAACATTAATAAATAACAAGGAAAGAGAAGTAAATAGAAACCGTTGGAGATCTTTTGTGACCGCCCTATGCTCCGACTAGGAGCGATATTTGACTCTTTTATAATTATGTCTTTTAGTTAACTTTGTTAGCATAAGTATAGTTTTATTGTGTCAAATTGATGAAATGTCCCGTCAGCTCACCCAGACAGGAATTCATTATAAAGATGAGAACGGCAGAAGAAGAAGTTCTCACGAAATGTCGCAAAGTCTTGACGAAGATGAAGCAAGCAATGATAAAGCAGAAGAAAGTGAGCATGGACGTAAAGACCGGAGTTTCCGAGCTAGATGAGCTTTTCGACGTAATGGAAAGCTATCAGCGAAACTGGACGGAAAAAGAGAACGAGTGCAGACTTGTTACGGCACCGAAACCGAGGCACACGGCCCTGACAAGCGCTTCAGCAACACCGACGATGGCTAGACCCAAACGAGCAGCTTCTAGCCCAGCAGAAACAGAAGATGGGAAAAAGTTCTGCGAAAGTAAGGCCGATGGGTGGCAAACTGTCACAAGGAGTAGACGCGTGGCAACACAAAGTCAAACACAGGAAAATTCAACAGCAAAGAATTCCGTGGGCGACAGCGATAAGTCACGAACAACAATGCAAGGAAGACATAGGACGAAGGAGACAAAACCAAAGTCTGAAGCCGTCCTTATCAAACCAGCAGAGGGTTTCAAATATGCGGATGTCCTGAAAAGATCGATCCGGAAAACAAGAGCAGGTGGGCTTCTGCTGGAGCTGGATAAAGGAGCAAAAGTGACAACGGGCTTTTGTGAACTTTTAAAAAGTGCACTACAGGAGTCAGCAGTTGTGACTGTTCTTAAGCCAAGAGCCACTATAGAGATACGAGATCTCGATCTGCTCGCCACAAAGGAAGAAGTACACCAAGCCGTAAAGGAGTCACTTCCCGAAAATATGAGAACTGCTTCCTATGAGGATATGGTAAGAACTATAACAGCACCAAATAGTCGAGAGCAGGTGCGAGCCTATGTAACGATGTCATCGGAGCTCGCCAATATACTGCTGGAGAAAGATCGCATCAGGATCGGATGGGTTAACTGCAGATTAAGGCCAGGGCATAACACAAAACGGTGTTTCCGGTGCTTTGCTCCTGGGCATCTAACATGGCAGTGCAAAGGACCTGACAGGAAAGGTCAAGGCCTGTGCATACGATGTGGCGAAACGGGGCACAAATTAAAAGAGTGCAGTAACACCCCAAAGTGCTGCCTCTGCGTTGATGCTCAATGCAGTCCGGTAGACCATATCCCGAGCTCAAGTAGATGCGCGATGAGCAAAAAATTGACATCTAAATGAAAGTGCTGCAAGGAAACATGCACAGAAGCAGAGTGGCTGACGCATTACTGGACCAAATTAGTATAGAGCAGAAAGCAGACATTGTAGTAATCAGTGAGCAATATAGGGAAAAAGTAAGCGGAACATGGCTTGCAGATACGAGCGGAACGGCGGCCATATGGTTTCCTGTAGGCAGCAATTTTAGCATAACCGGAGATGGAAAAAGCGATGGTTTAGTTTGGGCCCATGATCGATACTTCACTTTGATAAGCTGCTACTTCACTAAAAGTGACTGTGCAGAAGTAGTCCAGAAAAAGATCGATGATATCGATGATATCGAAGATAACGCACTGGAGTTTGGAGGAGCACTCATCATCGCTGCCGATTTTAACTCCAAAGCAGTTGAATGGGGAATGCAAACAACCAATTCAAGGGGCCGGCGGGTACTGGAAATGGTCGCGAGACTGTGAATGGATCGTAAACATAGGGACCACTGCCACTTTTAGAAGACCAGGATGCGTGGGTACAATTCCAGATATTGCACTAGCTTCTGAGAGCATTGCTCACAGAGTAAGTACATGGAAAGTCTTAGAAGACTATAATGGAAGCGATCACCAATACATTACGTTTTCCATTAAAAAAGTGCCAAGCAACCATGACCACAACATAAGTGGACGCGGAACTCGCAAGTGGAATGTATCAAAGTTAAATCCGGAAGTGCTACTTGCTGAGCTGGAGGCAAACATTCCATTAGACAGCCACGCTAGCGATGCTAATAGCAAGGTGAAGCAGACCATGCAGTGTATAGAGAGAGCCTGTACCAAAGCGATGCCGAAAATAAGACCAAATAAACACAAGAAGGCCGTTTACTGGTGGACAGAGGAAATAGCTCAACTCAGACGGGTCTGTCTGCGGTGTAGAAGAAAATACACTAGGGCCAGGCGTGCTGGATCCGCGATTGCCGAAAGAGAAGATCTCCAAGCTACTAGGAAAATCCTCAAAACTGCTATTCGCACCAGCAAGGAGACGAAATGGGAGGAGCTCCGAAACGACATAAACAACAATCCATGGGGACTGGGATATAAAGTCGTAATGAAAAAGCTTGGAGCAAGAGTATCGGTACCCCAACTAGAAGACCATGCTATGGAAAACATAGTAAACGCTCTATTTCCTATACATGCCTTAAGAGAAGAATCGGAAGTGCTGGTCAAGGAAGTCCCACCTCCTTTCACGGAAGACGAACTTAAATGCCTGCCTGACAGAAGGAATATTCCCAGACGTATGGAAAAGACAGCGGCTAGTGCTCATCAGCAAGAGAAAAGGAAGCCCTGAATCACCGTCAGCATATCGACCACTGTGTATGCTAGACACCGCGGGCAAACTTTTGGAGCGACTCCTCAAACCCCGAAAGCAGCAGCCATTGAAAACGCTGGGGGATTATCCACTCGACAACACGGTTTTCGACCAGGAAAGTCCACAATTGGCGCCGTAGAAGACGTCATAGAAAGTGTGCTAGCGGCACAGCAAGGAAATCACTACTCCAGACGAGTGGTACTCCTTGTTACATTAGACGTAAGAAACGCTTTCAACAGCGCTAGGTGGGTGGATATGATCGAGGCACTTGAAAATCGTTTTCAGATACCAGCTTATATGAAGAAGATAATCCGGAGCTACCTTAAAGATAGACTGTTGTTATACGAGACCAACAATGGCACCCGAAGCAAAATCATCACGTCAGGGGCAGCGCAAGGGTCCATCCTCGGACCGGACCTTTGGAATATAAGCTACGATGGCATTTTGCGCATAGAGATGCCAGATGACACTCATCTAGTCGGATACGCAGACGACATTGCGGCTGTCATCACCGCACACGACTGGGAAGACGCCCAAAGAAAGCTGAACCAGGTCATGATCAGAACCCAGAGGTGGCTCGAATCACATGGCTTGAAGTTGGCCACGGAAAAGACGGAACTGCTATTCCTCACGAGAAAGCACATTCCAATAGAAATCGACTTGAGAGTTTGCTCCGAGACCATCAGGACACAAAAGGTGATAAAGTACCTGGGAATTCAGCTTGACTCCAAGCTCACCTACTGGGCGCAAATGCAAAATGCGGCGACGAAGGCAGCACGGGTAACGGCTTCTCTCAGCAGACTAATGGCAAACATCGGAGGGCCGACATCCATCAAGAGGAAGCTTCTGATGATGACAACGCACTCCATTCTGTTGTATGGTAGAGAATTGTGGGCTGACAAGCTAAAGGTGCACGCCCGAAGAAAAGGTTTATCGTCCGTACAACGAACCGCAGCTCTGCGAGTAGCTTCAGCGTACCGTACTGTATCGGAGCCGGCAATTCTGGTAATTAGCTGCTTAATCCCAATCGATCTCTTAGCCCTCGAACGAAAACACCTACGAGAAGCCAAGAATACCAGAGGAACCGCGCAGCATATAAAGCAACAAACCGTGCACCATTGGCAGGAACGATGGGCCGCCGAGAGTCGCGGAAGATGGACAGCGAGACTCATACCCGATATAGCGAACTGGATAGGAGGAACAGCCGGAACCGTCAATTTCTACCTCACGCAGTTACTGTCTGGTCACGGATACTTCTGCAAGTATCTACACCGAATGGGAAAAATTGGAGGGCCTGAGTGCATATACGGCGACAGCAATGTGGATGATGCAGAGCACACCTTTTTCAAATGCACAAGGTGGCAAACAGAGCGCACCACGCTTGAAATGGAAATCGGGGAAACCTTAGCCACAGAGAACATTGTGGAGGTTATGCTAAGCAGCAAAAAAAAACTGGGACCACGTAGATAAATATGTGGAAAATGTGCTCCGGCGGAAAAAGCGGGACCTGGACGCAGGAATAATGTTGAGAGTCCAATAGGGACGAAGTGAGAATCTCCACCTTGAAGGAAGTATAAAAAGGGTTCCAGGGTGGGGAGATGTTCTCAGCGAGGGAGGGGGATGTTTTAGTGTGTGCAATTCTCACATACCAAATCTGTGACGACAGTTTTGATGATGCGGCAGGCTTTTTTACCCTCTCTACCCCAAAAAAAAAAAAATTAAAAAATAAAACTGTGTCAAATATCATGGAATTAATAATAATAATAATAATAATAATAATAATAAACAGAAATTACATAAAGGAAAAAATTATATCTTTGATAAAAGTCATTAAGTTGATCTGCCAGCGTTTCTATTTCATCGCGCAGGGAGATATTTAAATTAATTTGATTTTTTCTTATTAGTTCTACCATCTGGTTGTCGATGTCGGGTTGTTCCCAACACACCTGCCGGAACCGTTTCAGAAACGTTTTGGCAGTAATTAAATATTCTCCTAATGTCTCCAAATACATAAGCTTATTCAACTCAGTTTGGTGTTTACTGATAAGAAAGCAGTTGCATCCTGTTTATATACAAGTTTATTCAACTCGAATGCGTGTTTAAAATGCAGCTGCTTCCTCGAACTCAACATATAGATAGTTTGCTAATGAGCGAGTTTATATTAGTATTTCATTTCTCATCGAAAACGAAGTGAATTTATCATTTGCAAAATGGAAGCGGAGAGAATAATAGTTATGGATGTTTAAGGATTTTATAGTGAAACTAAATTTATATTTTCTTTGAAATCTTTAGTATTTCTTTTAATGAAGCCAACCATGGAGCAGGACTTTGAGACCATATAATCATAATGACTCTTGAAACTAAAATTTGAGGTAAAAATGACACCCAAGTCTTTCATCTCCTTCTTACGTTCCAATACACAATCATTCAGTCTGTCTGTATACATTAAAAAAAGAGTTTACTGATCTGATGTAAGTAACTACACAGCATTTATTAATATTCAGCTTCAAATTGTTTGATTTGCATCACCTATGAAAATTTAATAGGTCATCTTCTAGCTTATAACAATCTGATAACTGTGAAACTTCTAGAAACACCTTAACATCATCAGCGAACATTAAATATTTTGAAAATTTGAAACAGTGAGGTGATCATTTATAAAAATTAAAAATAAAAGAGGACCACAGTGTGTGCCCTGTGGTATACCAGATATCCAGATATAGCGTCTACAGCGATGTCAGATAAAAAAGAAACGATCTTAACGAATAATTTTCTATTTATTAGGAAACTTTTAAAGAATTTTAACAGATTTCCTGAAAAGCCAAATTTTTTTAATTTACAAAGAAGAATGTTGTGATCAACCTTATCAAATGCTTTTGCATTTTATACAGACTAAATCTAACATCAACAATATTTCTCGAAAAAACGTTGATTTACCAGGCAGAAAACCATGCTGGCAATCTAAAATTAGGTCTTTAGCATGGTTTAATAATTTAATTTGAATAACATGATCGAGTAACTTAGCAAAACTACCTTGTTTCACAATTGCTCTATAGTTCCTTATGTTGCTTCGATCTCGTGATTTAAAAATAGGAACGATAGATGTCTTCCAAGATTGAAGAAAAGTTCCATCTTTAACACAAGAATTAAATAAGAAAGTTATTGGTTTAGCTACGTTATCAGCGGTGTATTTAAAAAAATATAGGCGGGAAACCTCCTTGTTCATAAAAGTAACTTGGTTTTAAATCCGACACAGCAAACAGTACATCTTCCTCTGTTATAACAAATTCATCCAAAGAGTCAAGATCAGATGATCCAAAATTCTCCATACCATTTGAAACCTCATCATAATCTTGATAAACAGTTTAGAAGAACTTAGCAAAGACATTGCAAGATTCTACTGTATTATTAGACTTCTCTCCATCCAACTCCAAAGTAGATGGAAAACCATTTGAATTTCGTTTTGAATTCACATATTTCCAGAACGAAGACGGATTTGCTTTTAAGTTGGCTTCAATGCTTTCAACATATTGGTTATAGAACAATTTATGAAGGGAATCAAATTCATTACGTATTTGCAAGAATAATGATCGATCGGATTCTAGACCGGTAGTTCTAAACTTTTTAAAAGCTTTATTCTTAACATTTTTCATATTGGCTAATATGGCATTAAACCAGGGCTTGTCTTGTCTAATATTTGATTGTTTTTTTTTTGGAACGTATTTTAAAATCGCATTAGAAAATGTTTCGCAAATAAAGTTATATACCTCATAAGGGCCTTAAAAAGAATTCAAAACAGACCAGTCAACATTAACGTGTGCGGAATGAAATACGAACTGACACATTAAAAGTAACAAAAACTTTTATTCATTTCTTGTAAACTTAACATTGATAGAAGATTAAGTACACAACTTAAACTATTTTTATAAAAAAGAATCATATCCATGTCCATATTTAGTAACTGATTTATTTTGGTGAAATTACCTTTACGAAAGTCAAACTTTTCAGAACAGTCCTTTGCTTTTTTATCAAATTTGTAAAACTCAAATCTGATAGTCAACGCCTTATTTTCACAAATAGCTCTAAGTTCTATGGTTGCGAATACTAGGTTTAAAATCCGGTTTAGATCGTTTTTTACAAAGTTAATTTGTTGAAAATAATTTGATAAAAAAGAATTCATTACCATTGACTCAATATCTGTTTTAATGTTAAAAGGCAGTAAGCTATTATCATCGAAAGCCCATGATATATTACCTAAGTTAAAATCACCTTAAACTATACAATGATGATTTAAATCTAGTGAATTTATTATATAGCTTATATTGTTTAAATGACAAGAATATAAATTAATAGGACTATTTGGTGGTATATAGGAAGGATACAATAATAAATATTACAACGTCTTTGGAAATTGGAATTCTTACGCAAAGTTGTTCAATTCGCTTGTCACTGACTGTAATTGGACAAGTTTATTGGAAAGATTAGCTCTTACCGATATCAAAACCCCACCACCATTGGACATCGATCGCATCGATAAACACAATAATCATCTTCAAAGAGTTCAGCTGAATTTATACCTTCGTGAAGCCAAGTTTCTGTTAGCGTTATGATATCGTACTCATGGAGAGACATAGCAAGCTGGAACTGGGATGCTTTTGTTCTTTCTCCTCCAGCATTTTGATAATAAAGCGAAAAACAAAATGTTTATTTTTGTAAGTTAGATCGAGGTTCATAAGTGTGCTTTAGTTGCTTTCTCTGTTGGCTTGTGTTGGTTAAGCAGCTATAGGACTGTATGTTCTTCGGCGATTTTTGGAAAAGACTGAAATGGACGTACTTTAACGTTAGCAGGCCACAGATCCGAAACCAGCAGCTTTTCGTAGAATAAATCAGCTACACCCAATTTAAAGTTGACTCTCTTCAGTGAATCCAGTGAAACATCCTTCTTCACTAGTTTATAGCATGAGAGAAGATGTTTCTCAATCCCAGCATGATTGGACACATAATCAATGATATTCTCAGCTGATACAGAAGGAGAAAATGATGCCAGGTGTACCCACTTCATTTGAACAGCTACATCAAGTTCCGAGTTAGCATTAGAGCCAACAACAAGAGGTGTTTTTCTCTTGTTGTTTTTCTTCACCCTGATCCAATCTGAGATACGCTGAGAAGGCAGCAAAGGAGAAGGTGTAGGCGGGCTGATAGCAGAGAAATTGGCATACTGTGTTTCTTTAATAGCAGCACTAAGAGTGCGCGAACCAGTAGAAGCAAGATTATTATTTGTAACTATCTTCATTGTATGAAAGCTAGCGTTAGAAGTAGCATCAGCTGGAGAAATAGAAGCTGCGGCAGCATAAGAAGTCGATGCACCTTCGGGAGTAGCGGAGAGATTATCAAATATCAGCAACGGCGGCACAGGGGCAGCACAATCATTAGCTTTATTGTATTGCTTAATTCGATGATCAGTTTTATTTTGATCATTTTTAACAAAAAAGTCACGAACATTTGCTTGTAGGCCTTTGACAGAGGCAAAATCATATTCGCATAAATTTCTCTGCACGGTATGAAGTTCTGATTTAATATCTTCAATTTTTTGCACTAATAGTTGTTTATCCGCTTGCAATGATTTGATTACAGATAAAGCATTCGCATTTTCCGATCTCAATGCGACTATTTCGTTAAAAAACATTTGCAAAGTAATTTCTGATTTATTACTCTCTTCTTGCTGTCCTAAAACCGGTTTAGATTGCTGGTGTTGTTTTTGTATAGCGGCACAAGCACTTTGACTTTGAACTTGCTGCGATAATTTAGAGTCTATAGAAGAGGTCAAACACAAAATTAATATTTGCTATTACATTTTTGGCTATGGTAGCAGATGGGGCGAACGAATATAATTTCGGCGCGCTGTAGCACAATCTTTACAGCGAAAATGACTATCCGAGTTTTGCAAATATTCGAGGTCTGCTGGCAAAACTTTCACACACTCCATATGGTAAACTTCATTGCATTTATCACCCTACATTTTAGGCTGACTACGATCAACCTTTTGTCCACAGACACATGGCATTATGATGCAATTTCAATTAGAGTTAAAAGTGTCCAAGTAAAATGATCAAATCAAAATGAAACGAATCGCCGCACTCTCGCACAAGCAGAAAAAAGAAGTTTAAAATGCTCATTACACAGAGCTTAGAAAAAACACGTCCGTATTGTACGAGCAATAAAATACTTTTATCGAAGGAAGAAAGGAAAACGATTGATTGGTTGAGTCATCATCATCATGGATTACGTTGGCACGATGGTAACTCAACGAAAGGATATTTTTTCTAAATATAAAGAAAGAAGAAAATCCAACTATATATGTAAAAGGTATGGAAAAAGCAAAATGGGTACGAGATTTGATAGGAGAAGAAATAATTATAAGCAATTTAGATGATTTTGGTTGTCCTAGTTTAAAAAATGTATGTAAAACTAATATCAATATAAATGTTTGTGAATATCATACAAAACATTGCAAATGTATAATAAAAAATGGAAGAAATATGTGTATTTGCGCAGAGAAAAATGTAATTGTATTAGGGAATTTTATACTTACTAGAAAAAATACTAAAAATATAAATTTCAAAATTAAAAAAAATTTTTTTATATATATATATATATATATATATATATATATATATATATATATATATACGAGTATATATATATTTTATTGAATCTTCTAAAAAATATATTAGAACTAACAATAAATCTTCATAGTATATTTAACATTTCGCTTTTAAATTCATATCAATCATTACCAACCTCCCAGTGCCAGTGCTTTGAGGAGTTATGGTATATGAAAAAAAGTAACGCAATACTTAAATAATAGAGTAATGAATAAGCTTAAAATCTAGTTTGTTGCTAAGCACAGCACGCCCATCCTTTTCAGGCGGGTGTGTCCTTGATGCTGTAGTCGGCGCCTCGCTAATGCATTAAGATGCTTGTCTAGCTTTGCTAAGTAAGATTCAGCAAGTCGGGAAACTTCTTTAGTTACATACGGGATATGTAAATCTCTGTGGATGTTAACGTTTTTGATGTACCAAGGAGCATTGGTAATCATTCGAAGGATTTTCGATTGGGCTTGATAATTACTTTGTAGAGTAGAACTTTAAAGTCCAGTTTGAGCTTGGACTGCCTGTTCAAAAGCCAGTTTGGCTCGTTTATTTTGAGTTTAATCTGAGTAATTTTTGCACTTATAGGCTTTGCCCAAGTAAGTCTGCGATCTAAATGCATTCCTAGATATTTAGTTTCTGTCGCCTGAGGGATCGGCTTGGTGTTAATTTGCGCAGGGGGGCAAGTACTCCTGCATAGAGTGAATATGACATGAACGCATTTCGACTCATTGACTTTGATTCTCCAGTGGTCAAGCCGTTCCTGAAGCATGTTGAAGTGTACTTGGAGAAGTTTTGACGCCTCTTTCGGCTTTGTGTGAATACACAATATGGCTGTGTCATCGGCAAAAGTATAGGTTATAGTCTTGCCGTTTGTTGGCATATCTGCAGTGAACAACGTATAGAGCAGGGGGCCTAATACGCTCCCTTGCGGTACACCAGCTTGTATAGGGTATTCATCTGAGATGAAGATTTTTTGTTTCACCACAAAGCGTCTACCTGAGAGATAGCTTTCGAGCAATGTGTAGATGTTAAGAGGTAACATACATTTCAGATTGTGCAAGATTCCTTCGTGCCAGACCTTATCAAATGCCTGAGTGATTTCGAGAAAAACTGCGGAACAGTATTGCTTCTTTTCGAACGTTTCTTGTATAGTGTTTACAATGAACTTGTTCGATAGTACTGTGTTTTTCTCTAAACCCAAACTGGTGGTGTGGCATAACATTAGACTGTTTGACAACGTCTTTAATACGCTTTATTATCAAACTTTCAAAGAGTTTTGAAAAAATTGATAGCAGACTAATTGGTCTGTAGGAAGAGACGCTTGTTGGGTCCTTTCCAGCTTTGGAAATCATGGTAGTTTGAGAAATTTTCCATGAGTAAGGAAAGATTCCAGTGCGTATTATAGCATTTAATATATGCAAGAGATGCATTGTGGCTATTGCTGGGAGCTCTTTTATCATTTGGCCCGTAATCAGATCACGCCCTGGAGATTTTTTGGCATTGAGTTCTTTGATAGCGTTTGTCAGTTCCTTTTTGGCAATCGAGATACCATTGACGCTAGGGATAGCATCAACCGCCGTTAGAGAACGGTCGGAACTAGCAAGATTAGGGGAGAAAAGTTGCTCCAAATGATTTGCGAATGCTATTCCCTTTTCTGCATCACTTCTTGTCCAGTTGCCGTTGGGAAGGCGTATTGGTGACTCCATTTGAATTGGTTTTTTCGAGTTTTTGGCCGTTCGCCATAGAGAATAGCTTGAGGCTTCTGTAGGACAGAGGGTCTCTACAAACTCGTGAAACTCGGAGGTTTCCTTTTCTTTTAGAAGGTGATGCAGTTTTTTAGTACACTCATTCAGTTTCTTCTTCAGAGAAGGTGATCTCTGCAATTGCCATTCTCTCCTAAGAGATCTTTTTTCGGAGAGGAGCTTCAGAATGTCTTGGGGAGTACACTCTTGTCGGGTTTGAGCTTTAGAACGCGGTGTAGCAATTTTTGCTGTTATAGCTGTTGGATAGCAATTGAGTGAAATTGAAAATAGCGGAGTTTATTTCCTGCTCAGACTTTAGGGAGGTCTTTATATCAAGATGTGAACTTATGAACATCTTATATTTAAGCCAGTCTGTATTCTTGTAGTCGAAACTACCACTCACGTTTTTCTGATAGGAGTTTTCAGAAAATATAGTTATTATTGTGGGAGTGTGATCAGAGGACAGCTCCAGAGAGGAATGCACAAGAGAGTGTACATTATTTATACCTCTAGTGATGGCGAAGTCAATAAGATCTGGAATCTTCTGTTTGTCGGATGGCCAGTATGTAGGCTTACCATTGGACAAGACATTAAGACCAAGAGCATTTATCGCAGAGAAGAGTTTTCTGCCTTTGGGAGTTACTAAACGTGAGCCCCAATAAGTATGCTTTGCATTAAAGTCTCCAGCAGCAATGAACTTAGCATCGAGAGTACTAAAGAATTGTTTGTATTGCTGCTCATCTATATTAAACCTGGGTGGGCAATAGATGGATGATACTGTCAAGCCTTTGACGTATTCTTCGAGCTGAATAGTCGTCGCTTGTAGATAATCGGTACAGTATCCTTGCATTGGGAAATGATTTATTCTATTCTTGATCAGAATGGCTGTACCACCACGTGCTTTGCCACCGCGGTGTTTGGTGTCATAAACTTTGTATCCCGCTATCTGGAAACAGTTTTTTCTGAGTAAGGTGAGTTTCAGAAATTAGCATCAAATCTATTGAGTTATCGTTGAGAAATAGTTTGAGCTCATTTTTGTGCTGACTTATGCCATTTGCATTCCAATGACAGATTTTCAGTGCGTTCATGGTTTTGTTAATAGGGATTGCAAAAGCATGTTCTGATTACGTATCATGTCTTGCAGCGTACTTTGCATTGAGCACATAAATTGCGTCATATTTGCGATGAACTCTTGTAAAGTCTTTTCAAGAGTACTCTCGTCAGTTTTAGGGTTTACTGATGGGGTACATTTGAGAATATTTGCGTAAGAAATACTTGAAGGCTTCAAGGGCAGAGATTTCACGCAAAACTGTTACGGGAGGAACAGTTTTAACTTGTTTTGGCTGAGGAGCAAATTTCTTTTTTATATGAGCGTATACAGTGCAGCTTCTGTATGGAGACATTATCTTATATTTATAATTTTTAAAGCTTACAAATTTTTCCTATCTGTTGGCATTCTGATTTTACAGTTGTTCGCTTTTTCACAATCTTCAACATGCTGCTGCAGTCGTATTTGAGAGTGGAAGTAGCGGAGGCACCGATCACAGAAATATTTGATTTTTATGTTTGTAGACATCTGACTGGATAGAAGCCTTCTTAAATTTTTTATCCACACAAAGTGGTATCTGATTGGTGTCTCATTATCATCATTATCATCATCATCATTATCTTCCTTTTTCTCTTCATAATATTTATTCTGCACTATCAACAGATTTGAGTGCTGCTCCTTTTTATTCTTTGTTAAATATGTAGGGTGCACAAGAAGTTCCTTCCTTATCTTTTTAAGGATGTAGGCGTTGACAGAGAGGTTATTTTGTTTCTCGAAGCGTGGGATTTGTTTAATTGTCATTGGAAAGTGGATCTCCTTTAAATTGAAAATATCTTTGTAATGAGGATAGGATGATACTCGATCAGAATTTTGTTCAACAGGATGGAGGGCTGATATTATCGCCCAGACAAAGCATGCATTATCATTATTTTTAACATTGATGCATGCTTTCTTGCTTTGAATTTCCTTCGGCAATGGTATGTACATAGAACCAAGCTGTGGAGTAAACTTGTTTATGTTAACATTCAAGTTTAAGATGGCTGACAATGCCCAACCACTATCAGGTTCCTGGAATTCTTCCACCTTTTTCAGTACAACATCTCGAACATTTTCCTCAAACCATATTTTCAGATTAGTATCTTGATAAACTGGAATATTTTTTGTATTCATATATTTTAAATTCCAAACTTGTTTATAATTACAAACTCTCGGCAGAATATACCATTTATCTTAAGGAAATGTGTATCCTTTAAGATTTTCTTTATCTGACGGTTGAAAACATTACAGCAATCTTCCATGAAACTCTTAATATCCTTATGAGTAAGGTTTATAATGACTGCACTTTGAATTCTATGAATAAAAAAAACATTTTTTAGTTAAGAACATTTGTTAATAGTAATAAAATTAAACTCACCGTCTACGAAAGGTTGACTCAACATCTTCCCATTTCACTCTAATAGAGGTCCAATTTTTTCTTCGTTTCGGAAGATTGGCGTCAGAATGCAAATGTAGATGCTTGTACCGAGCCCGATAACCTTTTACAACTCCTATAACATCCATTAAATGATGTTTGGCGCCTACAGTTTCTGCTCTAGCAAGCTGCATTTTAAGAGCATGCAAATCTTTAGTGTATGCTTTAACTCCTTCGTTAGCCACTAAATGGCTTTGTTCAGCATTTTCAAATTCCAATTTGGCATTTTTAATAAATTTATTTTTATTCTGCTCCATTCTTTTTTAGTTGTTGCTCAATTGAAAATTATATGAAAAATATTCCAACAATGGAAAACATTCTTACTTTTATACTAAAGCTAGTATCGGGTTTTTCAATAAGAGCGCTACAAAAGTTTTTTTTAAATAAAACAAAACCTGTTTTAGATATCAATGAAATTCTTTATTCCTGTGAAATTCGTTCGATGCCATTATGTATGGAACTCGATGACTTTTGCATGGCCACCACGGGCACGCTTGCAGAGGTCCAGGCGCTGAACCCAATTTTCAACGGTTTTCAAGCATAAATCGGCCGATACTGCTGCAATTTCACGTTCGATATTCGTACGAAGTTCATCAATCGTCGCTGGCTTGTTGGCATAGACCATAGACTTGACGTAGCCCCACAGGAAATAATCTAACGGCGTCAATTCGCACGACCGAGGCGGCCAATCGACTGGGCCATTTCGTGAGAAAACACGTTCACCAAACTTGGTTTGCAGTAAATTGATTGTGGCATTCGCTGTGCGGCTTGTGGCGTCGTCCTGTTGGAACCACATGTCCTCCAAGTCCATATTATCCAATTGGGGCCAAAAATATTCGGTTATCATTGAACGGTAGCGATTCGCATTCACAGTAATGTGCCGGTCTTGATCATCACGGAAGAAGTACGGCCCAATGACGCCGCCGGCCCATAAACCGCACCAAACCGTAATTTTTTCGGGATGCAATGATGACTCATGGAGTACGTGTGGATTGCTGCCTAACCAATAACGCATATTTTGCTTATTGACGAAGCCATTCAGCCAGAAATGAGCCTCATCGCTGAAGATGATTTTCCGATGAAAATCCTAATCATTTTCAAGTTGTTGCTCAGCCCAATTCACCAACATACGACGCTTATGGTGGTCAAGCGGCTTCAGTTCTAGCGTCAATTTGATCTTGTAAGGATGTAGGCCAAGATCTTTTCGCAAAATTCGCCACAACGACGTCACAGAGATGCCCAACGCTTGAGAACGGCGTGTGAGAGACACATTTGGGCTTTCTTGAACTGAAGCCTCAGCGGCAGCAATATTCTCGACACTACGGGCACTTCTTTGTCTCAATGGTACGGGAACATTTTGTACTGTGCCTGTGGATTCTAATTTTTCTACTAGATGCTCAATTGTTGATCTGCTAGGACAATTATGACTACCATAAATTGGACGTAGCGCTCTTAAAGTTGAGGCGACTGACTCCGAATTTCGGTAGTAAAGTTTAATAATTTCGACTCGTTGTTGGCTCGTATATCTTTGCATGATGAAATGGCAAACCCTACTGAAGAGAAATGTCAAAAGAGCGGGAAAAAATATGGCGTCGTTTGCTGTCACTATCGATTTACTTTTCTAGCGTTTCTTCTGAAAGACACTTTATATACTATATGCATGAAAAGTACATTCTATATTTGTATTTTCTGATAAGAATTAAATGTTGAAAACTACACTTCGTTATATATTTCTATTTACTGAAAAGATTTAAGTGAAAAAATAGTAGCTTCCCTTTTTAAATAAATAAAACATTTTTTTTTTGTTTTTTATTTTAAATTGTATTTTGAAAAAGAAATTTTAAACATGAATGTCCACAGTTGAAAGTATTGAATTTTTGTTTTTGTTTATAATTATATTCAATAGGTGCTTTTAAATAATTAACTATTTCAAGTGGTGGTTGTAAGTCGCCAAAACTATCAAAATATTCCTTATAGTTATGATTTTTGTAGTACGCTACTCAATGTGTTCCAGAACGGCTTGAGTCATCTAAATTAACAATACCGCATTCTTGAGGTAATGTTTTTTTAGGTAAACAATCACGCGTAAAAACACCTCTAAAATGATTAAGTTGTTTACCATATTTATTCAAATCTATATCTGTTAGTGGTCGTTGGGTAGGTTCTTTAAAAGTTTTTTGAATGTTGATTGTAATAAAGTCCAAATCCCTTCTTATATAGTTTAAGATGCAAAGCTTTACCCATAGCAATTGACTCTGTTGGGGAAAATCAATAGAAACACACAAATACCCAAAATCAGTTTAATGCAAAATACGTTAAATGCAAAATAATTAAAAGACAAAAAATGGGTGTGATGAAGTGCCAATGTGTTCCCATGCTTGCCAAGCATTGTTGGTTGGTTTCATTGTGCCAGCTCGCCAGGTCCTCCTGCAATAAGCGGTTCGCACCAACAAACGCGGTACCGTTGTCGCTCTATAAATCTCTGCATAAGCCACGTCGGCTTATAAAACGTGTAAATGCATCTAAAAAGGCTTGCGAAGAGAGATCATCCACCACCTCAATATGGACGGCCTTCGTTGCCATACACACGAAAATAGCCAGATAGGTTTTCACCGTTGATCGCTTTGTACCACTACGCAGCGTGAACGGTCCGCAATAGTCCACACCCGATGCAAGGAATGGTCTTGTCGCATTAACCTGCTGCATGGGTAATGAGGACATCTGTTGCTTTAGTACTGTGCCACGGTAACGGCGGCAGATGACGCAATTATGTAAATAACTTCTTACCTTCCATTTAACATCCAATATCGACTGCGTACAGTATGAAGCGTTAGTTGAGTACCACCATGTAGCGTGCCTTCATGAGCTTGCCTAATCACCAGTTGCACCAAAGCACCAGATTTTGGCAGGATAATTGGACATCGCTGATCATGAGTAACTGCGGCCCGGCTGATACGACCTCCAACTCGTAAGATACCATTCTCATCAACAAAAGGATTAAAAGGAAGCAACTTGTTTGAGCTAGGTAAGCTGGACCCGTTCCGAAGATACTGAAGTTCCATTGCAAAAGCGCTGCTCTCTTCTATGCGTAAGAGTGTATCCAAGGCTTTGTCCAATTCTGGATCTGTAATAGCAGGAGGCCGACGTTCTCTGCCATGGATCCAACGTAACACATATGCCACCGTGCGCAGCAAGCGCGGTAACGAACTGAAACGCTCAGTGAGTGCGATAATTTCACCATTAGGTCGTCGGGTTGTGAGCGATGGAGCCACAGAAGCTATGGCTGTCATGGACAATACCTTTCCTTCAACTTTCAAAACATCCAAATCGTTTTGCTTAGCTGCATTTCTTCTATGGGTAACGGTCCATCTACTAGCCATCCTGGTCCTAGCCACCATAATCGATGTTCTAAAAGCTCGGCTGCATTCATGCCACGGCTGGCACAATCGGCAGGGTTCTGGGCAGAGCGTACGTGATGCCATTGATCTGGTGATATTAACTCCTGAATTTTACAAACTCGATTTGAAATATACTGTTTGAGAGTCGCTGGTTGCTTGCGGATCCAGCAGAGTACGATGCTTGAATCCGACCACAGATAATAGACTGGATCTACTAACCCTTAAGCTAAGCGGACGTTGTTGAACGTCACCGCTAGCAGGTGCGCTGCGCAGAGCTCGAGACGAGGTTTCGTGGCACCATTGAACGGAGCCATCTTCGTACGAGCAGTGAGTAATGACACGCGGGTGATGCCATATTCATCTGTAGTCTTTGTGTAAACCACAGCTGCGTATGCGTGCTGGCTGGCATCGCAGAAGCCGTGTAGCACTGTTACCTTGCCATTCACCATGCCCAGCCATCGTGGAACTCGAATGGAGTTGATTGCCGGGAGACCAATGCGAAGTTTTAACCACACGTCTGCAAATCACTAGGCAACGGTGTGTCCCAAGGTAAACCAGCTGACTAAAGGGATTGTATAAATATTTTTCCTGCAATCACCACTGGCGCCACCAAACCAGTGGGATCAAATAGTTGCGCCAACTCACTTATAAGCTGCCTCTTCGTAGGCGGATTAGATGTCGGGTGTACTACCAGGTTGAAAAAGAGCTCATCTTCTATTGCATCCCATCGTAAACCCAGCACAGAAGATGTGGACAGTTAATGACCGATTCTGAAACAGAAGAAATTCCACCAGTTAATTTCGATAATACCTCAATATTGTTGGAGTTCCATTTGCGCAGCTTAAAATGGCCAGCTGATAGGATGATGTGAACATTGGAAGCGACCATAATAGCCTCGCATTCCTTGTCACAGCTGGTAAGAAAATCGTCAACGTAGAATGAAGTTAAGATTGCTGCTCGTGCTGCCTCCGCCTGATGACTGTCTGGTATCAGTTTGAAGTTGTCATAGGCACATGCACATTGGTGCAGTACGCGGACTGCATTGTAGGGACTGCAAGCCATGCCATAAGTAACCGTATTTAATCGAAAGATCTCAAGGCTGTCATCTGGAGATTCTCGCCAAAGGATTCGTTGGAAATCTCTATGTGCAGGCGCCACTAGTACCTGCCTAAACATCTTCTCGATGTCTGCAGTAAGAGCAATGCGATAACGACGGAATCGAAAAATAATATTGATCAGGGAGTCTTGGATGGTAGGGCCAACAAGTTGAATATCATTGAGAGAAGCGTTGAATACGACCCGGAACTTGCTGATGACTGGATGGTGTGGTATGGCATTCCGGCGGATCGTCAGGCTCATCAACTCGCTCCATATGTCCAAGGGCACAAAATTCCCGCATAAACATATTTATCACGCAGCTCAGGGTTGGCTGCCAGGCGCCGTTCAAGGAACTGAAACTGTCTTAATGCGTTGGAATACGAGCCGCCCAGTTTCAAGGCATCACCGCGAAACGGTATTTGTTATACGTGACCATCTGCTGTCCGGTAATGTGTCTCCAAAAACTTGCGTGTACAACCATCATCTCCATCAACTTCAGAGCCCGGCACTTCCTCAAGCTTCCAAAATGTGCGCAAAAGCTCGTCCAGGTGTGTTTCATCATCGCCGAGCTGCGAACTGCATGTGATCGGTGATGAAGTTTGAATCTCTGATGCGGATGCTGGTCCAAAACCAACCCAGCCCAATCGAGTGTATTGCCCAAGAGGTTCGTCAGCACCACCCCTGAGAACTTCACTTTCGACGATAAGACTCCACACGACGGCCCCAATGAGTATGTCGATAGCACCTGGGGTCCCAAATTGCGAATCAGCCAACTGAAGATCTACCAAATGTTGCCACTGCGTTATGTCAATATGCACCGTTTGAAGGTCCGTGGTAATTGAGGGAATAACGAGGGCGTTGACTGCCAATGAAAAATCAGAATGAATAGATGTGAGATTGAGCGCCACGCTGCCTTTTGTTCGGGTACGGATGAGTGCTCCGATTCCCTCCACGTTTGCTTAAAATTTGCTCCTGCGCAGACATAAATAATTAGCCAAGCGATCTGTGATGAAACTTACCTGCGATCCAGGATCGCAAAGAACACGAGCCAAGCGCTGCTGAGTTACTGAGTCACCAGATGCGTAGACGCGCGCTGTGGCCAGCAAGACTGTATGTTGTCCTCTGGCTATGCAGGTGACCAAAGTATGATCTAGTCATAAGGATGATGATGAAGGTAGTGTAGTCGCCTGGCGGTCGAATTTACCAGTGGAGTTGGATTTGAACCGCCAGTATACGCTGGAGCATTGCGGCAAAACATCGTGTTGTGTCTGCGGCCACACTGACGGCAATTGCCTGAAGTACACTGTGTCGATGTGTGTCCATTTCTTAACCAATTATAGCACAGCTTCGCATTCCTTAAAGCGTCAAATCGCTGGTCTACACTCAGTGCGATCAGCACCGGGCACCTGGTGATGCGATGCAGCCCTTGACAGTGTGTACAGCGACCTTCGTCAAGAGAAGCTACATTAGATTTCAGAACACGTGGAATCTGCCTAGTACCAGTGCGAGTCGCCTGCCTTGATGAGGATGAATCCAATGTACTCGGCCGTGAGCTGAAGTCTGCATTGAGGCTGTGTGCACGTCTTTCCATGAATTTAAGCAACTCTTCCAAGCTCGGAATCTCGCAAGGAGCGCTGCTTAGAGACTACTCCCATTGAGTAGTAGTTGAAAGCTTCGATAATACAATCGGCAACGCCAGTGCTTCCCACTTGTCGACTGGTAAGCCGTAAGGCGCGCAAAGACTCCTGCACCGTGTCTACAATCTGCAGCAACGACTTCGATGTTTCATCTACTACTGCTCGAATATTAATAAATCGAGCAACGTGAATCTCAGACAGCTGCCTCTTTTGTCAAAGCGATCTTTGAGGGCTTTCCAGACTTCCTCATATCCACCAGACTATACTCCACCAATGAGAGGCACAGCACTTGCCGGGACCGACTGACGAAGCTTGCCTAGCTTGTAGGCCTCTGGAAAGTCCGTTTTATCCACAAGAGTTCGAAAGCATCCTTAAATGATAGCCAGGTATGCAGTGAGCCATCGAAAGTTGGAATAGCCAGGGCGTCCAGTTTGAAGTCGAACTTTGGTGTTGATGCCACGGGTACTGGATCTGGCACCCATCATCAACCTCTTAATCATGACCCATGTATCATTATAAGCGTCCTCTACTTCCTGAAACAGCGCATCATGCGCTCCCAATTCATTTTCCTCTGCTTCGGAGACCAGGTGATGATGATTTGTAACAAACCTATCAAAGTGTAATGTGAGTGACTTCAACTCTTGTTCCAGCTTCAAAATATCTCGCTCTCCAGGTTTGACCCCATGCACGCGGACCCAAATGCGGCGAATCGACGTTGTAGAGGAGGTACGCAGTTTTAGCGCTGACATAGTGACCCACAGAACGATATAAAAGGATTGTCTTGAGTAAGGCACCCACGTGCCGACCCTCCAGAAACCTAACCTCACAATATGCGCAGTTAAATGCAGTCGCAAAGGCAATGCCGTACACTAATTCCACGAACTGTCGCTGCCTGCTTCAGACGCCACACGTTGTTTCTACCTTCTCAGGGGTAGTGAGTTCAATCCACACAGGAGGCACCAAATAATGTTGGGGAAAATCAATAGAAACACACAAATACCCAAAATCAGTTTAATGCAAAATACGTTAAATGCAAAATAATTAAAAGACAAAAAATGTTTTCAAAACGAGCCAGAGCAAACAAAAAAAAACCAAAAAATCTCAACTGTCAAAATACACCACAAAAAGTGTTGCCGCAGTGTTCGCACAGGGAGCTTGGATCCTCAAACAGACTCCATGTTTCTATTGTGACGTGTAGCCTCTGCTAGTTGTTCCTTTCCATTTTTTTTATATTATTTATAGCTTTAGCAATAGCTGATCCACCAGTAGCTAAACCACCAAGTGCAGACAACGCTGTTCAAACTGGAAGTAATGGAAGAAATCCGCCAATTTTTGGTACTGGAATAACTCTCGGTATAGCAATTGTTAGATTTTTTTCTTTCTAAAACTTGAATGTACAGATTTTTGGGCAATTTTAATAGCAGCATTTATATTATCAGGTTTTTCTTTTTTTAAGATTTTCAGGGTGTTTTTGATAGTAGTTGAAAATAATTTTTTATTATATCCTTTTGTCTTTCTCTTTCTTCTTTTTTTCTTTAATTTTCTTGTTTTACGAATGTTATTTTTCTTTCCTAATCCAAATTTACTCCAAATCTAATTACTTTCCTAATCCAAATCTAATTACTATCTTTTGATTTTACTCGTCCGCAAGCTCTTTCAGCTAATATTTGGTCAGCGTAATGTTCTTTATTTATATCTTTTGATTGTGAATATGCAATATCATGCTCTTTGCAAGCCGCATCCAATTGATTTATTCCTTTATCTCCTCTTGCTAAGCGATCTTTTAGTTTTGGTCCTGGTCTACAAAATTGATAACCAGGTAAATTTAGTTCAAAAGGTAATGCGTTTATTAAGTTGTTTACGAGTCCCCTGTCAATCTTAATCTGATTATGTGTATGTGTTTTGTTATAGTTTATAACCATTTTTTTTTTGTAAATGAAATAGTCAAGACCCATTCGTGTTAGCATGGTAAATCGAAATGAGATACTTTCTACATATAATATAGAATATATATTGAAAACATATTAGTTATCAATATGCGATTAAAGAAGCAACATAAGCAAATTTTAGTAAGAAATGCTGATGATATCTATATGCAGCGGAAAAAACAAACAAATCTTCATAATTCACTTTTACCAAATTCAATACGTGCACTTATTGTAGGACCATCAGACTGTGGTAAGACTAATGTTATGCTTAGTCTAAGAGAAAGTCCTAATGGACTTAATTTCAAAATATATACTTATATTCAAAAGCTTCGTATCAACCAAAATATTGCTTTGATCCAATAAAGGGAATAAACCTTTTTACACTTTCGGAAAATGAAGAAGTTATAAGTCCAGTTAAAGCTAAACCACACTCCATAATAATATTCGATGATGTAATTTGTGATAAACAAAACACAATAAGAGATTATTTTTGTATGGGAAGACACAAGTTGATTGATTGTTTTTATTTATGTCAAACTTATACGAAAATTCCAAAACATTTAATACGAGATAATGCAAATATGATTATTATATTTAAACAAGATGAAATGAATGTTAAGCATATATATATAATGATCATATTATCGGTGATATGTCATTTAATCAATTTATGAAGATTTGTAGTGAATGTTGGAGAGATAAGTATGGGTTTGTTGTTGTAAGTAAGGATGATTTAATAAATAAAGGACGATATCGAAAAGGATTTGATAATTTCTTTCAATTATGAGAGACCTGATGTAAAGCAGATCAATAGCAGTTCGATAGCAGATTGATAACAGATATAAAGCAGATTAATATCAGATTCATAGTAGATTGAAAGCAGACACTAAATAGAGAACATTGGCCGGAAGGAATCGGAAAAAGGAAGCACCATGAATAAAAATAATAAACTACCAAAAGTTGTAGTAAAGACAAGAGCATTATGAAAAGAAAAACTAAAAAATTTCAAATCAAATGCAATAGATAGGGTAAATATGTTGGAAGATACATTTCAACCTATAACAAAACTTCTGAACATCTACTACTTTATCACCTTTTGTGTCCTGATGGTCTCGGAGCAAACTCTCAAGTCGATTTCTATTGGAATGTGCTTTCTCGTGAGGAATAGCAGTTCCGTCTTTTCCGTGGCCAACTTCAAGCCATGTGAATCGAGCCACCTCTGGGTTCTGATCATATGCTTCTGATGATTTTGCTTCGGGTGCCATTGTTGGTCTCGTATAACAACATTCTTCCTTTAAGGTAGCTCCGGATTATCTTCTTCAGATAAGCTGGTATCTGAAAACGATTTTCAAGTGCCTCGATCATATCCACCCACCTAGCGCTGTTGAAAGCGTTTCTTACGTCTAATCTAACAAGGAGTACCACTCGCCTGGAGTAGTGATTTCCTTGCTGTGCCGCTAGCACACTTTCTATGACGTCTTCCACGGCGCCAATTGTGGACTTTCCTGGTCGAAAACCGTGTTGTCGAGTGGATAATCCCCCAGCGTTTTCAATGGCTGCTGCTATTCGGGGTTTGAGGAGTCGCTCCAAAAGTTTGCCCGCGGTGTCTAGCATACACAGTGGTCGATATGCTGACGGTGATTCAGGGCTTCCTTTTCCCTTGCTGATGAGCACTAGCCGCTGTCTTTTCTTCTGTCTTGATGATGATGATAATGATGTTAATGATGATAATGATGATAACAAAAACGATGATTATAACATGGCTTCTTTCATAAATGATAATGATTCATTAGCAAATAGTCAGAAATCACAAACAAATAATTTTGATCAACACAAACTAAAAAAATTAAAAGATAATTATTTTAAACCAAATAAAAGAAAATTAAATGTGAATAGACAATTAAAAGAGAAAAGATATAACAAAATTACGGAACACAAACAAGTAAAAAGTGTAAATGATGCTGATAAAGAGAATGTAGTTCCTAATATAGTAGTCCCTTTAATTACATCACAAGCACCATTTCCATTGAAAAAAGTTAGCACATCAACATACGATAGATATGAAAACAATCTAAAAAAATACAAACAATTGAAAAGGAAATCTTATGAAAGAAATATAGAGAGTAAACAAGTAAAAAGAAAAAGTGATGATGAGAATGTACTCGTATTGCATAATACTATGCATTCCTTAATAACATCACAATCGACAACTGCAACACAAACAAAAGTGAAGCGAAAACGAAAAATTAATACAAAATTAAATGATTGATTGTATGATAGCAGTATTACTAATTCAAATAAATTACTAAAAAATTTAGAATTACTCAAAGATAGTAAAAAGTTAGATACACTATATGGTGTTAATGTTGATGAAAAAGGAAGATGGCGGTATGGATATAAGAAAATAAAATTTAATACTGATAACTCTATTAATGTTGGTGGTAAAAGATGGAAAATGACACCGGGGTTATTTGAATTAGTATTTCACACCAAACCTCTAAATTACTCTAAAAATGACTTAAAAAATTATAAAAAAATTTTAATGAATACAAATGCGCACAAACGACATTAGCAAATGCACAAATTAAAGGTACAAAAACATTTAAATATCAGTGCATAATTAAGAAATTGTTTAATTCAAAAATAAACGCTTTAACGATAGGAAGCGGATTAAAATCATTAATCAATCGTGAGCCGAACTATACGAGGCGGATTGATATTGAAGCTACCTAGCACTAGATGGCAACACAAAAACAAAAACTTTTTTTTTTTTGAAATTGCATTCTGTCAAACGTCAGCTGTTAAAATTTCACCCAAATTCATCGACTAGTTTATTTGTTGTAGTCGTTTGAAGTAAGCAACTTTTGTGTTTCTTGAAAAATGGAAAAAAAACGAATTTTTTGCAGTGCGAAAGAGACAAAAGAGTGAAAAATCGGTTGGCAAGGTTATGGCCACTGTATTTTGGGATACACACGGAATATTGCTCATCGATTATCTTGAAAAAGGATCCAAAATCACAGGAAAGTATTATCGTGCATTATTGGATCAATTGATTGATGCAATCAAGGAAAAACGACCACATTTAAAGAAGAAAAAAATTCTCTTTCTTCAAGACAACGCACCGGTTCACACAGCATTAGATACGATGCTAAAATTACGTGACATACACTTCGAATTACAGTCCAGATTTAGCTCCTAGTGACTTTTTCCTGTTTCCGAACTTGAAAAAATGGCTCGCAGGAAAAAGATTCATCTCAAACGAAGAAGTGATTACCGAAACTAACACGTATTTTGAGTGGTTCCCGAAATCGTAGTATTCAGATGGTATAAAAAAGTTGGAATATCGTCTTACTAAGTGTGTCGAAGTAAAAGGAGACTATGTTGAGAAATAAATGGTTTTTGAAAAAAAAAATGTTTTTTTCCTACTTAGGTAGCTTCAATATCAATCCGCCCTCGTATATATTGGGATGATCCGAATGAATTAGTCGACAGATTACGTTTGCTTCTATCATCAGAAAGCGGAGGACATAATAATCACAAAAACGAAATAATTTCTATTATCGAAGAACTGAAAGAAGCTAATATAATTCTGTAAAATGTAAATTAAAAACAAGGCGGTGCTGTGCTCGTAAATCACAAAATGAGTTTCATAAATAAATTTGGAGAAAGTTCTGTTAATCAACGATTTAACGATTCAAAATTAAAAACAATTATAACTAAAACACTTGGTATTAGCATAGATAATCAACATTTAAATGTTAATAAGAAAATAATTACTAATCCGAGTGAACCTAGTGATGTTAATGATGCAGTTACTAAAGCATATCTTGTTAAAAAGAATTGGCTTCTAAGAACAAAATTAGAAGAATTCAAAACCGAATATGATAAACAAATGAAAATTACTAGGAGTGATAAGAAAAATTGTATGCAATTATTGATAGCGATGTTAAAGAGGATACGATTCTAATTGAAAAAGCAATTAATGACCGATTATTTAGTGCAAATAAAGAATTTGTAAATAAAATTGAAGAAAGACTTAGTCAGATTGAAAACTACTTATATAAATATCTTGATAAAGACAATGAAGATGTTAAGCGAATCAAACTTGAGCAACCAGTTATTAAATTTTGAAATATGGTTTTATTTTCTCAAAGTATAAAAAATAAGACATACATACATTCACTAACAGATAATATGGAAACACCCTCGAACATGGACAATATGGAAATGAAAAAACGAGAAATAGTCAAAAAGACTGATAAAAGAAGACGAGTTATCATGAAAGGAATTGATGACTTATGGCAAGCAGATTTAGTTCAAATGGGGAATTATGAAGCTAAAAATAAAAAATTTCGCTATCTCTTAACAGTAATAGATAGCTTTTCAAAAAAGCCTGGGGTGTAGCATTGAAAAATAAAACTGCTCTAAACGTAACAAAGGCAATGTAAAGCATTTTTAGTAACAATCATCGAATACCAAAAAATTTACAAACAGATAATGGAAAACAATTTTTTAATAATCAATTTCGCCATCTGATGCAAAGCAATCACATTAATCACTATTCAACATACAGTGTTCCATAGTAGAAAGATTTAATAGAACATTAAACGGAATGATGTGGAAAGAGTTTAGTTATCGAGAAAAATTTCAATGGAATGATAAATATCAAGAACTTATTGATAAATATAATAATACATTTCATAGGACTATAAAAATGACACCTAATGAAGTGAATTCTTCAAATGAAAAATTTCTATTGGATACAGTCTATAACAATTTAAAACTTTTAATAAACCCAAATTTAAAGTTGGTGAATATGTTCGAGTTAGTAAATATAAGCAAGTATTCGAAAAAGGCTACACACCAAACTGGACCACGGAAATCTTTAGAATTAAAGCTATACAAAATAGTAACCCCACTACATATATTTTAGAAGACTATCAAGGTCATGAAATTAAAGGAGGGTTTTATAGATTCGAGTTAATGAAAACCGAATTTCCTCAAACATATTTAGTTGAAAGTGTTCTAAAGAGGAGAAGGAATATGGCTTATGTCAAGTGGTTAGGATTTTCAACAGAACACAATTCTTGGATCGATCTTAACAATTCATCTGTATAAAACCATTTATCAATGCCTTCATCACTTTATTTACTTACTAGTCGTTAAGATGTCGATAACATTAACACTAACCGGAAATTCTTCATTATTTGTAGCAAATTATTTTCCACAGATTCAATTTAATTCAAATTATGTTTTCGGTTTAATAAGCTTAGACACATATCATTCAATTCCGAATGTTGATGTAGAAAACAATCCATTTCATATTGGTGATAATGAAATAGAGATTCCTATTGGATTATATGAATTATCTGATATAGCTGATGTAGTTAGTGAAGATATGAACAACTGAATCAAAAGGGAATTCTTGATATACAAGCAAATTATAATACTTTAAAAACGGAAATTAAAAGCTCTATAGGTCCAATTTATTTCGATAGAGATAATTCAATTGCTTTAATTTTGGGGTTTAGTAGGAGAGTATTGGAGCCAGGTA